>SDVV010025240.1:0-12456 GCA_016164225.1 Gammarus roeselii | reverse complement strand
CCGTACGCTCGGTGAGTCAAGGTGCATGCATCGCGTCCTACCCCGGTGAAATGTTATGTGCAAATTCCCGTAGACCGGACAAAATCCGTCATTCGCACACATACTATCTACTAACGTTCGAGATTTTTCATGCATTTTATCACGGTTTGATACCGGCATATGCCGGTATAAGGTAGCTGTATTCACGGTTTGATCCCGCCATATGCCGGCATATGCTGGCATATGCTGGTATATTGTAGGCGTATTCAAGGTCGATCTCGGTGAAATGTCGGCATTTACAAACATTTTAGGAAAAAGGATTCCTTACACTGCCGGATGCATTAATACCTACACAGCCTAACCTAACCTATAGAACAACATCCCTTGCTGTTTGTTAGAAGATATTTAATAGGTATCAGCTTCATGCTACGTTATGTTAAAAGAAGTAATCATCCTATCCTTGACTAACCTAACTTATGAACGGTATTCAGTCAATGTTTTATCCGATGCATAATACATATCTCCATTTGACTCTACATTTGATCTATCCTTTGCAGTTTTGATAACTTACACCTAATTATTTCTACTTCGTGATCAATCTCGAGTCATATATGTTACCAGAGAGGTCAGATTTTTTCAATCTTAGGAGACATGTTTCTCTTTCCTCATGTTTCATTTCCATTAATTTTGAAACAAAGTCAGATATACATTTGACTTTATTATGCAATTTTTACACCTCATATACTCGATGCCCTTTCTTTACCCAACTTGCTAATTCGGTTTCCTTCAACGTTCGGGATTTTTTCATGCATTTTATCACGGATTGATACCGCCATGTGCCGGCATATGTCTGCATATGCCGGTATATGCCGGTATAATGCAGGCGTATTCACGGTTTGATACCGCCATATGGCGGCATATGCCGGCATATGCTGGTATAATTTAGGCGTATTCAAGGTCGATGTCGGCATAATGTTGGCGTTTACACCCATTTTTGTAAAAGGGTTTCCCTACACTGCCGGACGCATTAATACCGACGCAACCTAACCTATCCTATAGAACAACATCCCTTGCTGTTTGTTACAAGATATTTATTAGGCATCAGCTTTATGCTATGTTATGTTAAAAGAAGTAATCATCCTATCCTAGACTAACCTAACTTGAGGACGGTATCCAGTCAATGTTTTATACGATGCATAATACATATCCCCACTTGACTCTACATTTTGATCTATCATTTGCAGTTTTGATAACTTACACCTAATTATTTCTACTTGGTGATCAATCTCGAGTCATATATGTTACCAGAGAGGTCAGATTTTTTTCAATCTTGGGAGACATGTTTCTCTCTCCTCATGTTTCATTTCCTTTAATTTTGAAACAAAGTCAGATATACATTTGATTTTATTATGCAATTTTTACACCTCTTATACCCGACGCCCTTTCTTACCCCACTGGATAATTCGGTTTCCTTCAACGTTCGGGATTTTTTCATGCATTTTATCACGGATTGATACCACCATATGCCGGCGTATGCCGACATATGCTGGTATAATGTAGGCGTATTCACTGTCGATGTCGGTATAATGCTGGCATTTACACACATTTATGTTTAAGGGTTACCATACACTGCCGGATACATTAATACCTACGCAACCTAACCTAACCTATAAAACAACATCCCTTGCTGTTTGTTACAAGATTTTTATTGGGCATCAGCTTCATGCTATGGTATGTTAAAAAAAGTAATCATCCTATCCTAGACTAACTAACTTATGTACGGTATACAGTCAATGTTTTATACGATGCATAATACATATCTCCACTCGACTCTACATTTTGATCTATCCTTTGCAGTTTTGATAACTTACACCTAATTATTTCTACTTCGCAATCAATCTCGAGTCATATATGTTACCAGAGAGGTCGGATTTTTCTTTTCAATCTTAGGAGACATGATTCTCTTTCCTCATGTTTCATTACCAATAATTCTAAAACAAAGTCAAATATACATTTATATTTATTTATGCAATTTTACACTTCTTATGCTTGACATCCTTTCATTACCCCATTTGATAATTCGGTTTCCTTCAACGTTCGAGATTTTTCATGCATTTTATCACGGTTTGCTACCGGCATTTGCCGGCATATGCTGGTATAATGTAGGCGTATTCACAGTCGATGTCGGTATTGTGTCGGCATTTACACACATTTTTGTGAAAGGGTTTCCATACACTGGCGGATGCATTAACACCTACGCAACCTAACATAACCTATAGAACAACATCCCTTGCTGTTTGTTAAAAAATATTTATTAGACATCAGCTTCATGCTATGATATGGTAAAAGAAGTAATCATCGTATCCTAGACCAACCTAACTTATAAACGGTATACAGTCAATGTTTTATACGATGCATAATACATATCTCCACTTGAATATACATTTTGATCAATCCTCTGCAGTTTTGATAACTACACCTAATTATTTCTACTTCGCATTCAATCTCGAGTCATATATGTTACCGGAGAGATCGGATTTTTGTTCAATCTTAGGAGATATGATTCTCTCTCCTCATGTTTTATAACCAATATTTTAAAACAATGTCAGATATACATTTAATTTTTATTATGCAATTTTACACTTCTTATACATGACATCCTTTCATTACCCAATTTGATAATTCGGTTTCCTTCAACGTTCGAAATTTTTCATGAATTTTATCACGGTTTGATGCCGGCATATGCCGGTATAATGTAGCTGTATACACGGTTTGATCCCACCATATGCCAACTTATGCCGGCATATGACGTTATATGTTGGTATAATGTAGGCGTATCCACGGTCGATGTCGGTATAATGTCGGCATATACACACATTTTTGGAAAAGGGTTACTATACACTGCCAGATACATTAATACCTTCGCAACCTAACCTAACTCCACTTTTCTCTACATTTTGATCAATCCTTTGCAGTTCGATACACACATCCAATTCTGATCTAGAAGCTAAATCATCAAAAAACCTAACATAACCTAACTTACGTACGGTATTCAGTCATTGATTTTTTACGATGCATAATACATAACTCCACTTATCTCTAATTTTTTTGATCAATCCTCTGCAGTATGATACACACATTCAATTCTGAACTTGTAAATCATAAAAAAATAACCTAACCTAACTTATTTACGATATTCAGTCGCTGTTTCATTCAATGCATAACAAATATCTCCACTTGACTCTACATTTTTTGTTGTATCCTTTGCAGCTTTGATAACTTACACCTATTTGTTTCTACTTCGCATTCAATCTCGACTCATATATGTTACCAGAGAGGTCAGATTTTTCAATCTTTAACGAAATGAATGTTACAAGTAGTTCATCATTATTTGCATCTAAGATTAAAAAATCTGACTTCTCTGGTAACATATATGAGTCGAGATTGAATGCGAAGTAGAAATAATTAGGTGCAAGTTATCAAAGCTGCAAAGGATAGGATCAAAAATGTAGAGTCAGGTGGAGATATTTGATATGCATATTGTACATAAATTAGGTTAGGTTAGTTTTTTGATGATATACAAGTTCAGAATTGGATGTGTGTATCATACTGCAAAGGATTGATCGAGAATGTAGAGATAAGAGGAGTTGTGTTCTATGCAACGCAAAAAATCAATGACTGAATACCGTACGTAAGGTAGGTTATGTTAGGTTTTTGATGATCTAGCTACTAGATCAGAATTGGATGTGTATATCAAACTGCAAAGGATTGATCAAAATGTAGAGAAATGTGGAGTTATGGTAACCCTTTTGCAAATATGTGTGAATGCCGAAATTATACCGACATCGTCCGTGAATACGCCTGCATTATACCAGCATATGCCGGCATATGATGGGATCAAATCGTGAATACAGCTACATTATACTGGCGTATGCCGGCATATGCCAGCATATGCCGGTATCAAACCGTGACAAAATTCATGAAAAATATCGAACGTTGAAGGAAACGAATTATCAAATAGGGTAATGGAAGGATGTCAAGTATAAGAAGTGTAGAATTGCATAATGCAATTTAAATGTATAACTGACTTTGTTTCAAAATTATTGGTTATGAAACATGAGGAGAGAGAATCATGTCTCCTAAGATTGAACAAAAATCCGACCTCTCTGGTAACATATGTGACTCGAGATTGATTGCGAAGTAGAAATAATTAGGTGTAAGTTATCAAAACTGCAAAGGATAGATCAAAATGTATAGTCAAGTGGAGATATGTATTCTGCATCGTATAAAACATTGACTGAATGCCGTAAATAAGTTAGGTTAGTCTAGGATAGGATGATTACTTCTTTTAACATAACATAGCATGAAGCTGATGCCTATTAAATATCCTGTAACAAACATCAAGGGATGTTGTTCTATAGGTTAGGTTAGGTTGCGTAGGTATTGATGCATCCGGCAGTGTATGGAAACCCTTTTACAAAAATGTGTGTAAATACCGACATTATACCGACCTCGACCGTGAATACGCTTACATTATACCAGCATATGCCGGCATATGACGGGATCAAACCGTGAATACAGCTATATTATACCGCATATGCCAACATATGCCGGAATCAAACCGTGATAAAATGCTTGAAAAACCTCGAACGTTGATGGAAAGCGAATCATCATATGGGGTAATGAAAGGATGTCAAGTATAAGAAGTGTAAAATTGCATAATAAAGTTAAATGTATATCCGACTTTGTTTTAAAATTATTTTTAATGAAACATGAGGATAGAGAATCATGTCTAACAAAGATTGACAAAAAATCCTACCTCTCTGGTAACATATATGACTTGAGATTGATTGCGAAGTAGAAACTATTAGGTATAGTTTATCAAAACTGCAAAGGATAGATCAAAATGTAAAGTCAAGTGGAGATATGTATTATGTATCGTATGAAACATTGACCGAATACCGTACATAAGTTAGGTTAGTCTAAGATAGGATGATTACTTCTTTTAACATACCATAGCATGAATCTGATGCCTAATAAATATCTTGTAACAAAAAGCAAGGGATGTTGTTTCATAGGATGGGTCAGGTTGCGTAGGTATTAATGCATCCGGCAGTGTATGGAAACCCTTTTACAAAAATGTGTGTAAATGCCAACATTATACCGACATCGACCGTGAATACGCCTACATTATACCAGCATATGCCGTCATATGGCGGGATCAAACCGTGAATACGCCTGCATTATACCGGCATATGCCAGCATATACCGGCATATGCCAACATATGCCGACATATGCTGGCATATGGCGGTATCAATCCGTGATAAAATGCATGAAAAAATCCCGAACATTGAAGGAAACCGAATTATCAAATGTGGTAAGGAAAGGGTGTCGAGTATAGGAGCTGTAAAAATTACATTATAATATCAAATGTATATCTGAATTTGTTTCAAAATTAATGGAAATGAAACATGAGGAGAGAGAAACATGTCTCCTAAGATTGAAAAAAATCCGACTTCTCTGGTAGCATATATGACTCGAGATTGATCGCGAAGTAGAAATATTTAGGTGTAAGTTATCAAAACTGTAAAGGATAGATCAAAATGTAGAGTCAAGTGGAGATATGTATTATACATCGTTTAAAACATTGACTGAATACCGTACATAAGTTAGGTTTGTCTAGGATGGGATGATTACTTCTTTTAACATAACATAGCATGAAGCTGATGCCCATTAAATATCTTGTAACAAACAGCAAGGGATATTGTTCTAAAGGTTAGGTTAGATTGTGTAGGTATTAATGCATCCGGCAGTGTATGGAATCCCTTATACAAAAATGTGTCTAAATGCCGACATCATACCGACATCGACCGTGAATACGCCTACAATATACCAGCATATGCCGGCATATGTCGGCATATAACGGGATTAAACCGTGAATACAGCTACGTTATACCGGCATATGCCGGTATCAAACCGTGATAAAATACAAGAAAAATCTCGAACGTTGAAGAAAACCGAATTATCAAATGGGGTAGTGAAAGGATGTCAAGTATAATAAGTGTAAAATTGCATAATAAAAATTAAATGTATATCTGACTTTGTTTTAAAATTATTGGTAATGAAACATAAGGAGAGAGAATCATGTCTCAAACGTTTGAGTGCTAGGAGAATTATGTATGTTGCGGAAATCTGCGGGAATATAAAGAATGGAAATGTTAATAATAGCAAGAAGAAATCTGGAACGATTCGATGTTACAAATATGTAACAGTAATTAAAAATTGGCGTTCATAAAAAGCTCGCTGAAGACTAAAAAACCAAAATGTTGGTTACAAGGATAGGAATACAAGTATTGCATACACTTTTCCCAAAGGTCGTCGTTTATCTGAAATGTGTACTTAGGGCGTTAGTCTGGAACACCAATATATCAGAGAAAAAAGCGCACCCATATGATAAATCCTACACCGATATGACGAATCGACAGCTTCAGGTGAGGGCCATATATATGTCATTGATAAAGAACCCACAGACTGTCATTGGTACCAAGGATCAAGATAACTCAAGCGAGGGAGTTCGAAGTCATTACTTATGTTTCGCCAGGATGCTCACGTCGAATTTTCGGTGTGAAAAAGTTATGTTTTCGTGTAAAGGATATCCCAGTGCACCCCCAACGAGTTCCGAAAACACGCTGTCAACCCGCTCCTAAAAAACTGCTACGCGCTCGGCCCCTTAACAGTCATCATGATCCTCAAGCACAAAAAAAATATCCGAATGGTTCATCCACTCCAAGTTGGATTCTTCGTGCTTGAAAAAGCTAAAGCAAAAGTCTACAGCTTCTTCTATGACACACTGAAGCCTCGCTACGGTGAAAACGTCTCGCTCATCTACTCGGACACTGACTCGTTGCTGGTTCAGTTCAAAGGCGCGGCCGACATTGAAGTGGAAATGCGCCAAGCTCCCCTGGCTGAATACATGGACTTCTCCAACTATTCCAAAAATCACCCCTTGTTCGATGAATCCAAGAAAGGACAGCTAGGACTACTGAAAAACGCATCAGCTGATGACTACCCGAGTGAAATCATCTGCTTACAACCCAAGTGTTACAGCATATTGCTTGAGTCCGACGCAACAAAATCGGCTGCTAAAGGTGTCAATTACCAGACACAATCCAAAATCAGACATGAACCATACAGGGATATTCATAACCAGAAAACATATACACACTTTGAGACAATACACAACATTCGTGCGCAAGCATGCTAACCCCAAACTGTACGCACTATCAAAACTGCCTCAGTAAATTTGAGAATAAACGCTACTATCTCGACGCATGCACAAATCTTGCCTATGGTCACCCGGACATTCCCAAAAAAATCTATTGAAAATACACCTATCGTCACTAAAAAGAGGAAGCGATGTACCTTATCTAATGAAATCGATGAAGAAATGGATTTAACATGGAAGAGACGCAAGCCGGGTGAGACCGTCTCTGCCGCATGTAGTCGACTTAATGATGAAAGTACGTGTACTTCACCAGGTCTTATCCTGAAAATGTTCATAAAATGTAAATAATCCTTGTATGCTCTTATGTATACAAAAATATAAAAAAATATGATAATAAACTTGTCTCATTGTTCACCTAAATAGGCATTTGAAAAAAAAAAATGCATTGGGAAGAACTGTAACGAAACCCATAGAAACGATGAGGAATTTTCGCTATTGGAACACCGCGTTAATGGAACACTGATATAACTGATATAACTGATATAACTGATATATGGGGTAAAAAGATTCTCGTAATGAAGATACAGCATCCTAATAAATAATTATACATCAACCCGCAAACAACCTGACAAATAGTCCTTACTATTTTCTATAGATATTACATACATATGAAATAAATAGATGGGAAACACAGAACCTTGCCTGCAATCCTAATTCAGGCTGATACAAACAGGGCCGTTCGCATGCTAAGGCTGCAAATTGAGTTATAAGACATGCCTACCACACTAATCCTATAAAAAAGAATATATAGTGATAAATGAACACAACATACAATAAATATCCCAACCCTTCACCGCTACGAACCCACCAATCAAGCATCCATTGAGTCAATTATACTCTTAAGTGTTTCTTCTCTAGGAATCATTCAGTCATCATGCAAATGTTGTATTTATTTTCCTTCATCGGTTAGCTCACAAAGAAATACGAATGAATGGGTTACTGCAGGACTAAGTAAAGCTTAGCGCAAGGGTACTGATTAATACAATCGGATAAAAATAACAATAAACTAATTGAATCTATGCTACGTGTAGAATTGATCAACAGCGAGCAACGTAGGAAATGATATCGAGGTTGAAAAATCATCGTGAAGGTGTCCGGAAAGTGAAGCTTTTTAATATTTAATAATACATATATATTATTATCAATTAAAAATTCCTATAAAGTGTATGTTTATCAATACCGCTCAAAAAAAACATTAAGAGGACACAGCATTGAAATGCAATATGTAAGCAACGAAGTTGCAATATTCCCCCAAGCGTTGAAATGCTAATACCCTTGTGTAAATATATAACTCGTTAACATGTATAAGCTTTCCGCCTGTCCGCTTCTTTCGCGCCGCACCGCCTTCGCGCCGACCGCCGAACGCCCGATTGAGTCAAGTTGCATGCACCGCACCCTACCCCGCCCACCAAAATGACTCTAGAATGCCGTTTTTGATGATATATATACCGCTCCTATCTGTAATTTCTCCATCGTACAAGGGGTGATTTTTTGGGTAGTTGTAGAAGACCGTGTATTCAGCCAGAGAAGCTTGCCGCACTTCCGCCTCAATATCGGCCATACCTTCGAACTGGAATAATATTAATCGCTACCCATTCTGTATTACAATTCATTGCATGTCATGTTGCATATATACATTTCAATGCTAGCTATTCGAGTAAATTTAGGAGTTTGAAAATAAAAATGTATATGTTATATTTTTACTGATAATAAAATTCTGACACATATATATTAGGGAATTAAATAAGTTTATCATTCATGCGAGAACATAACTATTCACTCCGAAAATTCGTAGGGAGCAACTGTACGAAACATACGTATTGACATCGGCTTCCCTCTCTGGTCTTATCTTGATCTGCGGAATCAATGACACTCGACAGGTTCTTTCTCTATGATAAGCATTATTTCTCAACTGGAGTTGCCGGCTCATCTTATCGGTGAACGATTTATCATTGGCTGCGTTTTCCTCTGGTCTATTAGGTTCTAGACTACTGCCCTTAGTATACATTTTAGATAGACGAATACCTTTAAGAGTAGTGTATGCATCACTTCATAACCTGTCCTTGTAACCAAAACTCTGTTTATAGTCTTCAGCGAGCTTTTTCTCGACGCCAGTTTTTAAATTATAGGTGCATGTTTATGACATCGAATATTTCAGGGTTTTTCTTACTGGCGCCAACATTACCATACACTATATTTCCGCAAGGTTCCGAAATATCCATAATTCTCCTAGCACTCAAACGTTTGAAACATGATTCTCACTCTTCATGTTTCATTACCAACAATTTTTAAACAAAGTCAGGTATACATTTTATTTTATTGTACAATTTTATACTTCTTAAACATGGTACCATTTCATTACCCCGTTTGATAATTTGTGTTCCTTCAACTTTGGCAGATTTTTCTTCACATGACATCTCTTCGGTATCACTATCACACGTTTCAATAGCACTGTCATTGGTATCCATTCCACTTAAAGTATACCACGTTTTCCCCATATTTTCATTAAATTCCATTTCGTCGAAGGTTTGGGTGTACTCCCCCCTTTTCACCCAATCGTTATACGTTCTACGTTTGGATGATAGTGGCATCGCCCTTTCTTTACTGCTCGCACCCTGTTGAACACTAACTAGATCATTATTTTGGGAAACACAGGTCCTCTTTATTATGTTCTATCAATACACCCGTTGCATCCTTAGAGCATGTATTTCCTTGTTTATTTATATGATTATCATATTCAATATAATGGTGTCCTTTGAGATAACGCCAGAAAACGCTCGTGTAGCTTATCTCCGCACTGCAAATAACACATACCCCCGCATTATCCTTTCTGTTAAAATACTTCTAAATCAAACATGGCGACATCTCTCTACACCGAAAGCACTCTGTTAACTGAATGAGTACAAACCTGAGTCCAATTTTATATATTCTTTTACATGCATATTCATGGGCGTTAGCGTCACAGTGTCGTCACATTTGTCGACACAATGAATATATACAAGGTCATTATCGTCACCGTGTCGGCACATGTGTCGACACAATGGATATTATACAGGGTCGTTAGAGTCACTGTGTCGGCACATGTGTCGACACAATGCATATATACAGGGTCGTTAGCGTCACTGTGTTGGCACATGTGTCGACACAATGCATATATACAGGGTCGTTAGCCTCACTGAGTCAGCACATGTGTCGACACAATGCATACATACAGGGTTGTTAGTGTCATGGGGTCGGCACATGTGTCGACACCATGTAGGCATTTACACTCATTTTGTGCAAAAAGGGTTGCCACACACTGCCAAATGCATTGATACTTCGGCAACCTAACCTAACCTGACCTATAGAACAATATCCCTTGCTTTTGTTACAAGATATTTAATGTGGATCAGCTTTACATTTTGTTATGCTATAAGAACTAATCCTCTCAACCTAACTTAACCTATTGGATCCAAGAATAATGTCGTTTCGATCGACTTTTTCTTCACGCATATGATTTTCAGTGTTTTAGGATTAATGCATAAAAAAATCTCAACATGTCTCAACATTTTGATCTATTCCTTGCAGTTTGTTACACACATCCAATTTTTGATCTAGTATATTATCAAAAACCTTGCCTAACCTAGCCTAACCTAGCCTTATGTACGATGTTCAGTCATTGATATGACTGAATTTATAAAACTTGCACCTAATTATTTCTACTTCGTGGTCAATCCCGAGTCATATATGTTATCAGAGAGGACAGATTTTCCATCTTAGATGCGTCGAATGTTACAAGTAATTCATATTTGTTTCCATCATCATGAAAACGGACACTTCATCTCATACTTGGTCAACCACATTTACTTCATTATGGTTGATGTTTTTTTTTTCTTTCCTATAATTTTCATACTCATTACGATGACTTAGTTTCAAATGTCTTCCCACATTACTCGTGAATTTATGTTTATTCAATTCTATTTCTTTCTGGCAAAGTTAACAGACCCTCATCACCCCATTATTTTCGAACAAACGACGACTCAAGCTATACCCCATCCTTCCACAACAGAATCACAATCTTGACTGAGTATGATCTGATAGAACTCGGATTTATATCTCACCATTCTGTCACACATATAGAGCATTTACTCCGAGATAGTTTTATGGGAAGCGTTGCACCGCTTGAAAGTTATTCTTCTACCGACTTCAAAAATTCGATGTTACCTCCGACCGACACAAGTATGCAATTCATCGCTTAACCTTTGAGTTTTAGGATATTATAAACAATGATTTAGGATTAACATAGTTTTATTAGTATTTATTAGTATTGATTACAGATCTTGCTGACATCATCAATGACATCTACTCGTTTTTTCGATCACAGCAGGGCTCGTACAGTGATCCATACCCGTCATCACGATGTTTCAGTTTCCGCTCAAAATCTATCATATAATCCAGCATATCTTTGTTGCGAATACCGAAGGCTGTTCCGTGCCATTGTTTTCACAAATGTGGTTCTTCTTCTTCTTGAACCTTAATTATTTTGAATCTTCTCATATTAAATGTCATTCTGTTTTCATCAATGAGAAATTTTGTGCATACGTTCCAGATTTTCTTTGATTCTTAGACAAAATTCGTTTCCCAATACCTCAGCTTCGTTACAGTCATGATGATTTTCGACTCGGATCATATCAATTTCGAAATTTGCTTTCTTATTTCCCTTGAACTTTGTTACATACGACTGAAACCCGTCGATGTCAGTTACCCAAATCCGACTTCCGTTTTCCTTCATCCATATATGAATGTTATCTCCCACTCTTTGATTCTTGATTTACCCATTCTGAGATAAATGAAAGTTCCAACACTAGTCAATATTTATTCAATCCGACTCATATCATCTTCGGAGATTTCTTCTTCCAAAACACGTAAACTAATTTTTGCCGCTTGAACATTCATTGTTGTCTATTTTAGGATGATCCGTCCTTCTCCGTTTATTCTCCACGTAACACTGACTCCAATCACGACACACAGGTCGCTATTATAATGCGATTGCAGGCGTTTTTGCAAATATTTAGGCCTATCATCGCTCGCCTTGGGGATCAACTGTGTATGTATGTATGTATATACGTCTATAGAGCTGAATACGCACGTGCATGTGTATATTCGAGCGTATGTACGTGCACATGAGGTAAAAATATATACGTTTATATAT
>SDVV010025239.1:0-12456 GCA_016164225.1 Gammarus roeselii | reverse complement strand
TTTGTACTTCAATAGAGTAGATAAGGTGATGACCCCTAGGGGTGAACAGACATTTTGCAGGAACACATTATTCCTCGTATGAACGTTCTACGTATAATCAGTTCGGCAAACCACTAACTGTATCTCATCAACCTTAGACGTATTTAAATAAGCGTACTTTCTCACTTAAAACTTGTCAAAAGTTAGATAATTGGGAGTTGAGGAAAAATATCCTCTTAGCCTGAGTCTTATCCCCAGTTACATTCACAAAGTCACACGTAAAATCTCATGACTGCAGGTCATGCACGAATCACCCCAAAAAAAAAACGTCAGAAGGTCATCATAAAATAAAAATCATCCCATCCCACATTTAATTATGTTTTTTATTCAAATATGCGCTGTTCACAATGAAAAACTAGTATAGTACTTTGTCAATCAATTCATTTTTCATCCCATTACGCATCTGATTATAAGGATTATTTTCATATATGCTGTTTACAATGAAAAACGAATGAAGAACTTTTTCTGGCAGTACATCTAATAATGATCATTATTTTCAGTTCATTTTACAATTGCAAGTCCAAGATGACTGCTTTTGCTAAGCTAGAATGTGGCATTTACCACCAATTGTGTATTCTCGAATTAATGTACGGCGATACTTCTTCTAGACGAACGCATAACAGTCCTCCATATGGGGAGTGCCGAACAGAGCTCTGCAAATCCTGCTAACATGTGAGGCAATCATACAACTGAAAGCCTACTTCAGTCATGCCTCTGGTGGCGCATCCAATACAGAGGAAGTCAACGCTGGTATTAGGTAGCTAGCTGTTGAACTCAAATTGGACCGCGTGCAGGAACAATTTCACGAACTCAAAAATACGATAGGCAGTGACTTATTTCTATAGTCAAAGAAACTGCCAAGGCCACTCTAAATCGAGTACGTTAACTTCAAGTGCACCTCGACTTGGAACTGGTCAATAAGTTTACTACAACGCTAGACGTAGAGACAACGATCTCATCAAATCGTGAGAAAATTCATTCAATAAAGTAGAGGAAGACGAGGCACTGTACTCAGCTACAGTAAACAGGAGGCAGCCAGCAGCTGGGCCATTGTCTCCCCACCTTCGAACCAACGGGTGTAACCGATTTAAAGTATTGCCAGAAGAAATGAACTCCAAGAACCAGGAGGAAGTGATTGTGATCAATGATTACAATGTCAGCTCTGCCAAATCAAGCCCACGATAACAGAGAGTACAATTGAAAAGTCAACTTTAATTGACGTCCAAGCAGAAGACTTGAAACAAACGGAAGACACGTGTAAAAGGAACGTAGATTTGCTTACAAACATCAAACAATTGCACTCAAATATCCACGTCACTGGCACCCTGCCCACTCAAACCAAAAAAGTAGCCATAAATTTAGGGAGATAATATACCCTAAATCGCGTCTCGCAACTTTTTGGGAGGACGACCACATCACATCCTCAGATCACTGGGAGACAACGATCCACCCAAAATATCATGATTATAACAGAATTGCTAACAAAGCAAGCATGTTTTCGAGGCACGCATACATCCTCGAAAACATAATTCAAAATATCGGCGCTGGTTTCATCAACGAAAATAGATCAAAAACATACCTGACATCCAACCCACGGCTCTGCCAGTAGAGCTCGAGCAAATAACACAACGGCCTCCATTGTGTCGGGATAGAGACGAGTCTACCTCGCATATAAAATCCGTGCAAATAAAATAATAAGTATTGACCCTGATACAACGCCTTAGAGTAGACGCAATACAAATCGAGAAAGTTGCAGTAGTAGGACTGTCGGTACCCTCAAATGTTATTAAGTGAACGCCAGAAGTGTCTGGGACAAAATTAACAAAATTGGTATCCTTGCAATGGAGGAAAAATTCGACATAATATAATTTTCAAGGTTTCTCACTATTTCACAAAGGACAAGACCGTGAGGTTGGAGGAGTATTTTTCTTCGTTAAAAATTTCCTACATATATTCGAAGTTACAAACCCAAGCAGCATACACGACATAGTATCAATGCAAGAAGTCGGCAAACTTACTAAGTGTCAAATCACACTCGTCTATCGTCCCCCAAAGAGCACGGTTACAGATGATGTTTATCTATACAACGACCTCATCGATATCGTCATAACACCAATCAGTATTGTGGCAGAGACTTCAATAATAATGACAATGATTGGGAAATTGACATACGTACTGCCACTGGCCAATGACTGATTGACTTTGTTGATGATACGTTCATGACCCAATTGGTTAAGACACCAACAAGAGACAGCAACATTCTTGATTTTTTAATACTTGCAAGCAACTCTCATGTCACGAACGTTGAAGTGGACGAACCACTTGGAACTAGCGGCCAAAACTGGTGCGTTTTACGCTAGAGCTCGAGTTGAAAACTTCAATAAACTACGATAAAGTCCTTAATTCCAGATTAGCTAACTTTCGTGGCGCACGAAAGTCTTTAGCGTCAGCGAATAAACCCTCGGACGTGACGTCAATCTATCGTTAAAGATTTTTTAACAACGCTTACAAATATTGAACTCGATCACATCCCGTAAAAAAAGTGATTAGCGGTTAATCAGCGCCATTACTGGAAAAGAAAAGTGCATCGTCTTCAATCGTAAAAAAAAACTCTTTAAAACCCATACAACACATGGCGCCGCTGCGGAAAAAAATCTCAGAAGAGTTCTAAAGAAGGTCCTGAAACAGAAAGAGAAAGATTATAAAACTGCAATTGCTGTGAACTCCAAAACTACCCCAAAACTATTTTTTAGCTACATTTCGGTAAAATAATCCAAATCTGTAATTGTCCTCTTGAGAACCATTGTGGAGAACTTGGAACGGACAACACTAGAATGAGTGTCCTAAGGAACCAAAACTTCTGAACCAATATTTACGTTAAAAAATTAGGATATTCACAGTCCACGGAATATCGTATCAAAAAGACAAACAAATATCATCAGCACCGTAAATATTTTCCCTTCTGAAGTCGTTAAATATATAGATGAATTGAAAGCCACAACATTTTCAGGTCGAGGCCAAGTTGATATTAGAATGGTGAAAAGGACTAGGAATGAAATTGTCGAACTTGTCTTGCTTCTTTTTACCCCATCTCTCACAAACTTGCCCCTCTCAATGCAAAGAAGCCAAAGTTACTTCAAATTGTAATAACGGCTCAAATAAGTGGATAGTATGATTACGGAAATATAATAGCAAAATTCTTAGAAAGAAACAAGTTGACAGGCGACTCTCAGAACGGTTTTAGCTACCATCGTTCACGTACCACGAATCTGTTACATTTTATCAATAATATAACTGAAATTTACCCCGCGGAATCCCCAATCGATAACATATACCTTGATTCACAAAGAGCTTCCGAGAAAGTCACCCTCAATCGCTTTGTAAATCTTACAACATTGGTATTCGATGTAACTTGAATAACTGGACAAAAATTGACTCGCGGATGGATGGAAGCAAGTCGTGCTAACCGGAGACTCCTCCCCTTGATGTAATGTAACAAGCAGCGGGCCTCAAAGACCTGTTTAAGGTCTAGACCCTTCATGTTTGAAGACGATACTAAACTAGGATAACATGCAGTGCCAGCTGAACTTGTGTCAGCAGACCCAACTAGACTGGAACAAAATTGTTTATGGGTCAGAAAAGTGTCAAATGAAATTCAATGTCGACAAATGTAAAGTTATGCACTTTAGATCAACACAACCCCAAGAACGGACACCGTATATCCGGAAAGAAACTGATTCCGTCACCGAAAAAAGAGATCTGCATGTCATCATTTGTAACGGTTTAAAAGTAGCAAGCAACGTACGCGGCTGCTGAAAAGTAAATAGGATGATAAGTGCGATATCTAGTAATATCTCGTACAAGAGCAAACATAGTATTATTAAATGTTGTAATGCATCTCTTTTAGACGGCGTCTTGAGTATTCAGTCCAGTTCTGGTCTTTGCATCTTAGAAAAGAGGTTATCCAATTGTTGAAGGTTCAACTAAGAGCTACCAAACTGCGCAATAAATCGTACGAAGACAGACTACGCGAAATCAATCTTTATTCGCTGGAGAAGCGTCGAGTCAGAGGTGACATATTCGAAGTGTGGGAAATAATGATGGGCAAAGAAAACGTCGACCAAACGGGTCTTTTCACTCTTGGAACGAGGAATAATGATTACAAAATCATTGGTAAGCGTTTCACATCGGAAATTACGGGCAACTTTTCCCGTATAGGGTTGACGAAGAATGGAATTTAGAAGACAGGGAAACAATAGAAACGTTCAAGTCAAGATCGATAATTTATACCAGAATCGCTGCTAATTAGCATCCGGTTTTAGCATTTTTCAGGAACAGTATCCAGCACATTTGTTAGAAAATAGTGTCCGGCATTTACATCAATATTTTTAAATAGTGCCCGGCATTGACACTAGCACGAAGGAAATGATGCCCGGCACTGGTACCTACTCGTTTCAAAACGATGCTTTAACGAGGAATGACACTGAGACATCTCAAATCAACATCGTGGGTCGGTGGCTTTTTCTCGAGGTGCTGATTGTAGTGGGTTCCAGTATCATCGTTGAATGCTATTTCCAACAACAACCTTTACCTTTCTTGATCCTGAACAACAGGTACTACACAGAAACCCGATGCTGTCTTTGACGTTCTACTACACAACTAATCTCTCTTCTATCAGGAAGCAACCTAGTTTGGGTCAAAAGGCCTACTGATGTCTTCTAACACTTGTAAACACGCGTAATACTCGGCAGCTATCTGCAGCTCCCCACTTTGTATGGGTCTGGGGCTTCAGGCCTCTGTGTTGCACGTATCACTGCGTTGCACGTATCACTGTATTGCACGTATCACTGTGTTGCACGTATCACTGTGTTGCACGTATCACTG
The DNA here is from genome assembly GCA_016164225.1 of Gammarus roeselii. Classification (NCBI taxonomy): domain Eukaryota; kingdom Metazoa; phylum Arthropoda; class Malacostraca; order Amphipoda; family Gammaridae; genus Gammarus; species Gammarus roeselii. The sequence continues at coordinate 7,533 of SDVV010025239.1, read as the reverse complement.
TGTTGCACGTATCACTGTGTTGCACGTATCTCTGTGTTGCACGTAGCACTGTGTTGCACGTATCACTGTGTTGCACGTATCACTGTGTTGCACGTATCACTGTGTTGCACGTATCACTGTGTTGCACGTATCACTGTGTTGCGCGTATCACTGTGTTGCACGTATCACTGTGTTGCACGTATCCCTGTGTTGCACGTATCACTGTGTTGCACGTATCACTGTGTTGCACGTATCACTGTGTTGCACGTATCACTGTGTTGCACGTATCACTGTGCTGCACGTATCTATGTTAAATCAACAGTTGTTGGTCGGGGCCCTCTTCCTCCAACTAGACAGCTGTGACATAAGCGGTATTTTTCAACTGCACAGCTCTACTATAAGCAGTGTTCTTCGACTGCACAGCTATGCTATAAGCAGTGTTCTTCGACTGCACAGCTATGCTATAAGCAGTGTTCTTCGACTTCACAGCTATTCTATAAGCAGTGTTCGTTGACTGCACAGCTATGCTATAAGCAGTGTTCTTCAACTGCACAGCAATGCTATAAGCAGTGTTCTTCGACTGCACAGCTATACTATACGCAGTGTTCTTCAACTGCACAGCTATACTATAAGCAGTGCTCTTCAACTGCACAACTATGCTATAAGCAATGTCCTTCAACTGCACAGCTATGCTATAAGCAGTGTTCTTCACCTGCACAGCTATGCTATACGCAGTGCTCTTCAACTGCACAGCTGTGCTATAAGCAGTGTTCTTCAACTGCACATCTATGCTATAAGCAGTGTTCTCTGAACCTAAGAAGGATTAGAACACTTCTAATTTCTGTTGCTATTACTTTACGCGATTACTGTACCCATGCACACTATGAGAGGGGGAGAGGGGCTTAATTGCAGGTCTCTGAGGGTCACGTGGGATAACTATTCTCTCTGCAAGCACAACCTTCAATTACCACTGGGCTACTAGGTATATAATACGACTATATAACAGACAATGCAACGTTTGTATATATAAGTCATCTACAGGAATATATTTAAATAAATGAATATGTATAATAATAACTTTGACATAATATTCTCCATCCAGCGTCATAGCGTGTAGGTTATGGAGGAAACAGATACAGATATAAGGCCGACTCCCCCAGAAAGGGGGCGGCCGACGGCAAGGCGCACCCCCCACTCCTCTCTCACACTCACACAACTCAGCCCTTTTTAGCTAACGGGTCCGGCCGGAAGGCCACGCAACACACAAATCGAGCACCTGGGAGGAATTTTACTCCCTGAATTCAATTTTCGTTTTAGTGAGAACAATTCCGTTTCAACTTCACGATCCTTGAATTCTTACTAAATTGAGATACATCCATTTTCAAACGATGGCGTCCTGAGTCTTATTTGGATAGTCCCATTCCATGTTCACAAACTGTGGTCCTAAAAGTGCAAAGGGCGATGCTGTTGACACTATTAGCTGACACTGTATGCTTTGCTAACGCTACTCGCTTTGCTGACGCTGCTCTCTTTACTAACACCGCTCGCTTTGCTGACACTGCTCGCTTTGCTGACGCTGCTCGCTTTGCAGACACTGCTCGCTTTGCTGAAACTGCCCGCTTTGTCGACACTGTCCGCTTTGTCGACACTGCTCGCTTTGCTGACACTGCTCGCTTTGCTGACACTGCCCTCTTTGTTGACACTGTCCGCTTTGCTGACACTGTCCGCTTTGCTGACACTGTCCGCTTTGCTGACATTGTTCACTTTGCTGACACTGTCCGCATTGCTGACATTGTTCGCTTTGCTGACACTGTCCGCTTTGCTGACACTGTCCGCTTTGCTGACATTGTTCACTTTGCTGACACTGTCCGCATTGCTGACACTGTCCGCTTTGCTGACATTGTTCGCTTTGCTGACACTGTCCGCTTTGCTGACACTGTCCGCTTTGCTGACACTGTTCGCTTTGCTGACACTGTCCGCTTTGCTGACACTCTCCGCTTTGCTGACACTGTTCGCTTTGCTGACATTGTCCGATTTGCTGACACTATCAGCTCTGTTGACACTGTCAGCTCTACTGACACTGCTCGCTTTGTTAACAAAGCTCGTTTTGCTGATGCTGATCCCTTTGCTGATACTACTCGCTTTGCTGACACTGCTTGCTTTACTGGCGCTACTCGCTCTGCTGACGCTGCCCCCTTGGCTGACACTGCTCGCTTTGCTGACACTATTCGCTTTGCGAACGCGGCTCAAGCTGCTGACGCTGCTTGTTTTTTTGTCGATGCTCGGTCTGGTCTAGTCTGCTCGTTTTGCTGACACGCTTATTTTTAGCATGAGGTGGTCCTGATCAATACAGCCCTTAGCACTAAACAGGACTGCATTCATCATCGTCTATTATCTGGACCATCTACCGTGTGGAACAATAAATTGCACTTCACACTGGTTCAGTTTGACTTCACACTGGTTTAGTTGGATTTCACACTGGATTAGTTGGATTTCACACTGGTTTAGTTGGATTTCACACTGGTTTAGTTGAATTTCACACTGGTTTAGTAGAACTTTACACTGATTTAGTTGGACTTCACACTGGTTTAGTTTGACTTCACACTGGTTTAGTTTGACTTCACACTGGTTTATTAGGACTTCACACTGGTTTAATTGGACTTCACACTGGTTTAGTTGGACTTCACACTGGTTTAATTGGACTTCACACTGGTTTAATTGGACTTCACACTAGTTAAGTTGGACTTCACGCTAGTTAAGTTGGACTTCACACTAGTTAAGTTGGACTTCACACTAGTTAAGTTGGACTCCACACTAGTATAGTTGAACTTTACTCTAGTTTAGTTGGCTTCACACTGGTTTCGTTGGACTTTACACTGGTTTAGTTGGATTTCACACTAGTTGAGTTGAACTTCACACTGGTTTCGTTGAATTTCACTCTATTTTAGTTGGCTTCACACTGATTTCGTTAGACGTCACACTGGTTTAGTTGGACTTCACACTAGTTAAGTTGAACTTCACACTGGTTTCGTCGGACTTCGTATTGGTTTAGAACCAAGTGACATTGCAACAAATTGCAACACGCGGCATCGTTGCTGACAAAATACTTCAAGAAAAAGCATTTTTCCGTTACTTTGTCTGACATCATCGGGGTAGATTTAGACGAACTACATTGAAAATGCAATGATTTATTGAACCTTTGCCAACTTCTGCTTGGATTACAACTTCTGCTTGGATTACCCTCCATGCACGGGACTCTCGACTCCCTCTACCCCTCGTCATCTCTGTAGGCTCAGCAGCACCAACTTATGCTTGGATTACCCTCCATGCCCGGGACTCTCGACTCCCTCTGTCCCTCGTCATCTCTGTAGGCTCAGCAGCACCAACTTCTGCTTGGATTACCCTCCATGCCCGGGACTCTTGACTCCCTCTGCCCCTCGTCATCTCAGTAGGCTCAGCAGCACCAACTTCTGCTTGGATTACCCTCCATGCCCGGGACTCTCGACTCCCTCTGCCCCCTCGTCATCTCTGTAGGCTCAGCAGCACCAACTTCTGCTTGGATTACCCTCCATGCCCGGGACTCTCGACTTCCTCTGCCCCTCGTCATCTCTGTAGGCTCAGCAGCACCAACTTCGGCTTGGATTACCCTCCATGCCCGACACTCTTGACTCCCTCCGTCCCTCGTCATCTCTGTAGGCTCAGCAGTAGCACGGCTGTGACAGTCAGCAGCTGAGAGGAACAGCAACAGGTCCTCGACGCCGTGTTGCCCGTGTTGCAGTTGGGGGCCGTGCAGCACGTACGGGACGCCGTGATCTGAGGGGCAGTTAAGCAGGTGACTGGTGGCACGAGAGGGGAGGACGTGGAGGGGATGCTCGGTAGAGGAGACAAGAGGAGTGGTGCAGGGAAGCGGATGAACGGTGAGATGAGTGGTTGGAGGTGCACGTGAGGGCAGACTAAGGAAGAGGTGCACGGGAGGGAAGGCCATGTTAGGAGGTGCACGTGAGGATGTACGCGTGAGGAACAGCAAGGGAGGTGGTGCACTCAAGTGAAGTTACTGGAGTGGGAAGTGCAAAGAAGAGGACGCACGGGAAGAGGTGCACGTGAGGGTAGGCTTGAGAGGAGGTGCACGGAAGGAGAGGCAAATGAGGGGAAGCGCGGGAAGAGATACACGTAAGGAGAGGCTTGAGAAGAGATATACGGGAAGGAAGGCACGTAAGGAGGTGCACGTGAAAGGAGGCACGAGAGGAGGTGCACGGTAGAAGAGGTAGGAAAGAAGTGGCACGGAAGGGTAAGCACGGAAGAGAAGGCACGGAAAGAGGTGCAACAGAGGAGAGGACCTGGAGAAGATTGCTGATCTTATCCAGTCCCGGTTTCCACCTGCGGTGGTGAAAACCACGGCCAGCGCACCGCCTGAAACCCAAGACACCAAAAAACACGTGCATGTTGGGACACGAGGGGGCAGGAGGGTTGACCGGCTCAAGGGCAAGGTGGGAAGTGTTATTTCTGATATCTGTGTTGACTTAGTGGTTTGGGTGTCAGTTAATACATAACCACCCGTGTGACAGAATTTTGTTACGGTGGGCACCAAAGTATTGTTTCTAGCAGTGTGTTCTTGTCCTTCAGCCACACTAGATCGCCCCAACAAGGCGAGCGCAGGTATGACCTCATGTGGGACAGGAATAAGGGTTAGGGTTAGGGCCAACAAGGCGTGCGCAGGTATGACCTCCTGTGGGACAGGGATAAGGGTTAGGGCCAACAAGGCGAGCGCAGATATGACCTCATGTGGGACAGGGATAAGGATTAGGGCCAACAAGGCGAGCGCAGGTATGACCTCATGTGGGACAGGGATAAGGGTTAGGGCCAACAAGGCGAGCGCAGGTATGACCTCATGTGGGACAGGGATAAAGGTTAGGGCCAACAAGGCGAGCGCAGAAATGACCTCATGTGGGACAGGGATAAAGGTTAGGGCCAACAAGGCGAGCGCAGAAATGACCTCATGTGGGACAGGGATAAAGGTTAGGGCCAACAAGACGAGCGCAGAAATGACCTCATGTGGGACAGGAATAAGGGTTAGGGTTGGGGCCAACAAGGCGTGCGCAGATATGACCTCATGTGGGACAGGGATAAGGGTTAGGGCCAACAAGGCGAGCGCAGGTATGACCTCATGTGGGACAGGGATAGGGGTTTGGGTCAAAGTTGATTGCGATTTTTTGAGGATGAGGAATGTTGGTAAATGTTAACTTTCCCTGGAAAAAAATGCAGCGTATATGTTGTGGCTCTGGTGTACTGGAAGCGCCGGTGGGTCTGAGGTCCGAACATCGCACAGGTCGTGTCCCCGTCAACACCGCAGAGACGACGCACACGATGCCATCCCCACAGGCGGGGATATGAAATAGGCTAGGTTGAGGGACTTTGATGTGGCCGGCGCCCCAGACGCCGAGGCCTCAGGCAGGCTTCCTCGATGGAAGGAGCTCGTCTGACTCATGCAATCTCGTGAGGGGTACTGGAGGAGGTGTAAGTAAGGGGAGGCACGGGAGGAGGTGCACGTGAGGGGAGCACGAGAGGAGGTACACATGAGGGGGTATACAGTGTGGAGTAATGAACGTGAGGCAACCGATGGGTGCGACACACGAAACGCGTGCCAATGCATTCAGGATAGGTGTTGCGAGCGGCTTAACAAGAAAATTATGGAGTACGAAAAAGTGAGAAATCTTCTGGAAAACATGACATGAGAAATAACAAAAATTTGAGAAGCATGAAATACATCCAAGTAAATCTGTAAACAATATATGTGGATTACCTGGTAATTACTGTCTGACTTCCTCTGAACCTTAATCCTCGTCTGAGAAGGATTAAGGTTCATTATGTAGAAGTTGTACAAAAGCCCCACCTCTATCTTGCTCCTGTCCCCCATCAAGATGTAGAAGTTGTGCCAAGCCCCACCTCTATCTTGCTCCTGTCCCCCATCAAGATGTAGAAGTCGGGCAAAGCCCCATCTCTATCTTGCTCCTGTCCCCCATCAAGATGTAGAAGTTGTGACAAAGCCCCACCTCTATCTTGCTCCTGTCCCCCATCAAGATGTAGAATTTGTTTAAAAGCCCCACCTCTATCTTGCTCCTGTCCCCCATCAAGATGTAGAATTTGTTCAAAAGCCCCACCTCTATCTTGCTCCTGTCCTCCATCAAGATGTAGAATTTGTTCAAAAGCCCCACCTCTATCTTGCTCCTGTCCCCCATCATGATGTAGAAGGGCTCACAGTCCATCTTACATCCTCTCTTGATGCTGAAGCGGTGTTCCGTCTTGTTGGCGCCATCTTTGGTAACGAACCACACCCGCGACACCTGGTAGCGAGATCAGGAATTCAGTAAAGAGCTAAATACACGCTGGGTAAATTTTGTGTTGACTAATTGCTGACGGGCTGTTAATTGACAATGAGATGTTCACGACCTGGTAACCGACTGATTATGGGCTATTAACGAGCTGCTTACGGCTAGTGACGGGCTACGATCTACCAATAGATGGCATTGCTTGTGGTCAGAATAAGGGGTACGTGGCGGTTACCTGTGGTCAGAACTAGGGGTAGGTGGTGGTAACCTGGGGTCAGAATTAGGGGTAGGTGGAGGTAACCTGTGTTCAGAATTAGGGGTAGATGGCGGTAACCTGTGATCAGAATTTAGGGGTAGGTGGCGGTTACCTGTGGCAAAAATAAGGAGTAGGTGGTCTCTTGGAACTCGAGTCTAGGAAAGATCTCGGTACAATTGCATAAACGTGGGCTTTCCTAAACTGTCAGTTCATGATTAAACAGTATAGAGGGCAACTGGTGACCGTAGCAACAAATGTGAGTTCAATTTGAAATTTAAACCTGTAATTTGATGAATGTTTTCTGAAGTCGGCCTAGAATTCAGCTCTTCAAACCGCCCAAAATAACTGGAGGTAGTCTGGGGTGTCTCTGTAATGCAAAATTACTCTTATTATGTGATCGCTGGTTTAGCCAAGTTAGGTCGGCGTCAATTTCAGGAAAGACCACTTTCGAATCCGATTGCATTAAAATAAATATAAAAAGTCACAACAATCAACTTTTACCTGCAATGCCCATATAAGTGCGGTTGAGGTGAACCATCTTTTCAGATAGATGCATAACTTATAAGCTTCTATACCCCAAAGAGCAGCTGGTACACGCTCGGGCTTGCAATAATTTGATCTGTATCTAGACTACGGAGGAATACTTAAACCACAGCAGCAATTTGTGCAGGCGTTGTGACGTCATCCCGATCGCACTTATTTCCGAGTAGTACAAAGAACCTTGTTCATGCCTACCATGCAAAACTGTCCCTCTGCCGCAGGGCCGCAGGAGCGGCTGGGAGGGATGTCGTAGTCCCCTCCCCCAGGGAGAGTACCGTTCTCGTCCCCCATGCTGTAGCAGTAGTCCGAAGAAGTACTTGAGTTGCAGGTGTAGCAGTACAAGCCCTCGTCTCTCTCCCCATAAGCTTCTTCATTTCCTCCATGATCCCCAGAGGCTCCATCCGAAGAGTTGGACCTCTGCAACTGAAGCGA
>SDVV010025238.1:0-12456 GCA_016164225.1 Gammarus roeselii | reverse complement strand
TAAAGTAGTTTCCATGCCTCCGCCTAGTCATTTCTAAACTAGGGTAAGGTATTGTTTAAAGTAGTTTCCATGCCTCCGCCTAGTCATTCCTAAACTAGAGTAAGGTATTGTTCAAAGTAGTTTCTACGCCTCCGCCTAGTCATTCCTATACTAGAGCAAGGTATTGTTTAAAGTAGTTTCCATGCCTCCGCCTAGTCATTCCTAAACTAGGGTAAGGTATTGTTTAAAGTAGTTTCCATGCCTCCGCCTAGTCATTCCTAAACTAGGGTAAAGTATTGTTTAAAGTAGTTTCCATGCCTCCGCCTAGTCATTTCTAAACCTGTAGGGTAAGGTATTGTTTAAAGTAGTTTCCATGTCTCCGCCTAGTCATTCCTAAACTAGGGTAAGGTATTGTTTAAAGTAGTTTTGATGGCCACGCACTCAATGTTTATAGAGTGCGAAGCTCTTCAAAGTTTAGTGTGCGTTATTAATTGAAATGAAACGAACTCCGATTTATGAAGGGGTTGAAATGCAGTATTTGTGTCAGGACTTACACTCATGTTGTTGACTAAATTGATTTATTGGCTTGGGAAATGCCCAATGCACATCCACGCATATACAAATGTACATGCAGAACATACCCACATGTACATACACGTGAAGATCTTAATGAATTCGAACATATTCATGCATATAAACTAGTACACACGTTCATCATACGAACATATGGTCGAATATTGATATATCGAGCCTAGATTCCTCAAAATTCATGTAAGGTTCATTTAAAAAAATATATCGAATTTATACAAAATAGTTCAATTTTGTACAAACATCGCCTGTCGTATGGAGAGTACAGTGGTGGAGCTGATTTTGGAGTTAGAATTCTTGTCTGAACATACAATAGCACTGAAAATTTTATTCAAAAACAAAGATGTTTATTCAAAAAATTGCACGTTGTTCAAAGGAGTAATTGATCCGATCATAACAATCTGACCATCGTAAAATAATGCTAATAAATCTGACCATCGTAAAATAATGCTAACAAATCTGACCATCGTAAAATAATGCTAATAAATCTGACCATCGTAAAATAATGCTAACAAATCTGACCATCGTAAAATAATGCTAACGTATCTGACCATCGTTGAATAATGCAAACAAAATATATGAAATGGTCTCAAAAATGACAGGGAATAATATTATAAACCCAAACAATCTGAATACCACTGAACTATCTTAACCACTGCCCAAAATAGTAATTGCTTTGTTCAAGGAGGGGTTGGTATTAAATAAAAAAATGTTGATGGTGTTATCGATATCAACGTTGGAATGGCACACGTTCGTGATCGGGAGCTGTTTATGATGTAAGCGGATTTCATCAACTTTAGGAGGGGTACATCACTGACCTTAATCAGCAGAACAACGGCATCTTTGATTGAAATGCAATGCTCATGCTCTACAGTGTGCTTTCCCAAAGGGCTCTCCTTGTTACGTGTTTTGATAGCGTACTAGTTTGGATAAATCTTTCTTTTGAATGTCATCACTTTTACCAATGTATTTTTTGGGGATAATCTAAGGGAGGGATGGTATAAATACCAGCGTCAAAGGCAGCTACTTCGTGATGAAATAACGTAAAAATTGACTTGTTGTGTAATTATTATTCAGTGCTACTCTGAACACTTACGTGGCGCAAATTTTTATAAGAAATATTATACACACTGACGGCAGAACATTAACCTCATCATATTCTCTAAACACTCCTTCATTAGTCGAACAAAACATCTTTCAAGCTCTGTTATGAGCCTTTTCAATAGAACAATCGTCATAGCCGAGCTGTTTGAAGACTAACGTGATTTAATTTTTTTATAAATTCACGACAACAGATTTTGTAATTTTTTTTTCGGGGGAAAATGCTTGTTTGTACCAGGTTCACATTATGCGAATGATGAGATAAAGCAGAAACGTATGGACTTGGATTTGATGGGTTGGTTTTCTGTAGACCATTTCCTGGTACTATTAGATCTCGTGACCAATATAGCTTTTACATACAAAATCGGTGATCGTGACTTTTTAAACGTGAAATTATTTCCATCACTCACATTTTCAATCAGCTGGCTTATGAGGATCGTTTCAGAGGAAAGACCTCGAATTGTAATTTGCTCAGCTAGAGAAGAAACTGTTTGAGAATAGGATACGGTTGTTGTTCTAGCATTAGTTTTCCAAGAAGTTTCTTGTAAAAGTTCGTTCCAAGGAAGTGTCAGAGTAGTATTTATTAGTAAATTGTTTAACTCGTCCATTCATGCATAATTTCATCGCGAAACAAGCTGCTTCGGACGCTGGTATTTCTACCATTCCTTGCTAAACTTGTTTGAAAAAACTTTCTGGAAGTGATTTATCCGTGCAACTAAGGGTATACCAACACCAGTACGCCATCAAAATTCGTTTGGTGAAGCACACTGTAGAGTATGACATTGTATTTCGGTCAAGAATAACGTTCTCAATAGAGTCAATGATGTCCTCCTTCCAAAGTTGTTGAAATTAGCTTTTATAAAGAATCTACCGATCCACAACCTCTCCTTGTATAAACTAACTGGTAATTTGGACTGGTGAAGATACTCTTTAGCGCGCTTGACTGTTTGGGCTTATGATATTTTCTCTAATTTTTCGAAAAAAAATCTGATTAATGTCAGCATTATTTAAACATCTTGGTTTTGATTGAAGTTTTCTTGTGTTATCGGTAGTTTAGACAAGGGTTATTAGGCCCTGTGGCAGGGGACTAGAGTACTGCTACCGTAACCCCTTCCTTGTCGGAAGAGGCGACTAATAGACGCGCCCCGTGGCATGGGATTGGAATGAAGCTCCCCTAACCCCTAATTGGGGCGGATTGATTAGGCTAGGGATCCCTTTCACTCAAGTTCCTCCCTCAAGTTCCTCCCTCAAAGGCTAGGGATCCCTTTCACTCAAGCTCCTCCCTCAAGTTCCTCCCTCAAAGGCTAAATATCCCTTTCACTCATGTTCCTCCCTCAAAGATGGCCTCTCCGAATCCTATTGTCAGGGATGATGAATGTGCATGGTTTTAGTATGAATGGAGCAAAGAAGAGGAGTATAAGTAAGGGAGACGAAATTGAAAGGGTGGAGTGTATGTGAGTTGGGTGTGGCAAGTTGAACAGAGTCGGGCGTGAATGAAGGTTGGGCACGAGAAGGTGTGGTGTTGATACAGAGTGCTCTGTTGGCTAGTAGCGTTACCGAGTTTAACGAGGTGTCCTCAAGATTGATGTGGGTACAGTTAAATTGGGTGTAGAAAGATGGGCGTTTGTGGGTGCTTGCGGACCTGGTAGCGAGATGAGTGAGGAGGAGAGGGGAGCAGTTTTGGATTAACCCGAGTGAGTGTATTGACAGTTGAGAGATCAATACAACAGGGTACTGCTGGGTGACCTAAATGCGTGTGTTGAAGCTGTAGTGGTTGGAATGTGGCAGGGAGGCATGCCGTTTCCGGTAGAAATAACAGTGAAGAGAACCTGATAGATTCATGCATTGAGCCTGAGCTGGGGGTTGAATACAGCTCATTCAAGAAGCGAGATATCCAGGGGTACACATGGGTAAGGATGCCGATTTCAAGGTGAGAGGTGGAGAGGCTGTTGGATGTGCAGGTATTGTGAGGGGAGGATGGAGGAATGTCTGACTGTCTACTGAAAACAAGAAAGTTGAAGCCGCTGCTAAGGAAAGCTATAGGGACGCTTATGCCTGGTGGGGCAGACTGTTGGGCCAAAATTTTGAGGAGAACAATAAGATGTTTTGAAAATATGTGAAGAGGGTGAGGAAGAGGGAGACCGGGAAAGAGGGAGTGATCAAAGATGATAACGGCCGGCTGTTGCCCGAGAGTGGTGATGTATGGAAGAGGTGGGTCAAGTACTTTGATTAGTTGTTGAATGTCGAGGATGCCAGTGAGGCTGACATTGTTGCTGTGGGTGGTAGTGCACGCATGCCGGTTTTGGCAGAGAGACTTGTTGCAGACATTAATGGGGAAGAGGTGCAAGGGGCGTCGAGGTGATGAAAAAGCAGGGAAAGCCCCTGGGCTGTTTGGCGTTGCGACTGAGTGCCTGAAAAGGGGTGGGGTAACGATAGTCGAATGGCTGGTGAGGCTACTGAATCAATGTTTTGTGTCGGTCGTGGTATCGAATGAGTGGCGCAGTGCTTACATTGTCCCGCTGTATAAAAGCAGAGGAGACAGAAATGAATGTTGCAACTCGAGAAGTATCAGTTTTTCAATGTGTTGTTGGTAAGTTATTCAGAAGAGGGCTAATTAAGAGGATTAGAGGCAGTTCGGAAGGTGTAATTGACGGGAAACACTGTGGCATCTGAAGTGGGAGAGGGTGTACCGATCAGATTTTCGCAGTAAGATAAGTAGGTGAGAAGTACCATATAAAGGGAAAAGAAGTGTCCTGGGCCTACACGGATCCGGAAAAAGTCAACGATGGAGTCGACAAGGAAGTCCAATGGAGGGTGTTGGGTTTACATGGAGAGGGCAGAAATTTATTGGAAGTGGTTCAGAGTTCTGTTTCGGTAGCAGAGCATGTGTCAGAGTGAGTAACGAGGTGAGTGCTTGCTTGCTTAGTTCACAATGAAAGATGAACTAATACAAGCCTGCGTTATGTATCCCTGGCTGTTTAATCTCTACATGGATGGAGTGGTCAGGGAGGTGAACGCAAGTGTAATGGGTCGTAGCTGGGAGTTGTTGGGAGCGGATGGTCGGAGTTGGCAGTTGAGTCAGTTACTATTTGCGGATGATATGGCACTCGTGGCGAATTCGGAGAAAAAGTTGTGTAGGCTAGTATTGGAGCTTGGTAGAGTAGGTGAGCGGAGGGAGTTGCGAGTTAACGTGGGTAAAAGTAAATTAATGTGATGTTCGAGGAACGTCCATGGAAGCAGAATTAGTGCTCTCCGGAATGAGAATATTGGAAGAGTGTAATGAGCGGTAGGATGTTGGGATGGAAGCAAAGAAAGGGTGGTAGAAAAGCAGAAGAGAGATGAAGGTTGAATGTTTTTTCGAGATGAAACGCTCAAGGAGATAGGATCAATAACGACGTTGTTTAATTTTAATTTTTAATGATGAAGAAGTTAGAGGACAGAGTAAATTCACGTGGTCTGATATAGTCCGGTTGGTGAGGATGGGTGAGGGGAGATGGGTGAAAAAAATGATGAAATCGAAGGTGCGGGGACGTAGGCCCAGAGGTAGACCGAAATTTGAGTGGATGGATAGCGTGAAAAATGCGTTGGAAAGGAGAGACATGAGCGTGGAGGTAGTGAGAGAGCGTGCAATGGATAGGCGTGAGCGGTGAATGGTTGTGAATATATGAGGGTTGACGCTGCCCGGATGCGCTTTCCTGACCTAGGCGTCTTGTTGAGAAACGAGATGGTCGTGGGTGGGGGAGGGACCGGTCCTATGACGTAGCAGGAGTAAGCCAGTTACGCTGTCGGGCCCTGCTACTGACACTGATCTCGGATCTTACTCCTGACCTGAAGTGTGTGTGACTGGCTGTCTCCTGGCCAAACCCTTGAGCTCTGAGAGGCTAAGTTGGTGTGTTACGAACTTTCATAAATATCTGATCGTTAATTGACCTAAAGGTGGTGCAAGCTCTAAATTAATGCACGATATGGATTTCACATTATTTTGAATAATAAAAACATGAACACTTAAACGGAGCAGCTACATGTCAAAGGTGTACGATTAGTATTGTGAAGCTGTTATGATAATGTTATAAGGTCGAATAGTGCACGAACACGGAGGCCTAAAATTGTAAGCGAGTAAAAAACACAAAATGAGACGGTGCGTTGTTAGTTGAATACAATTAAGTTGTGTGAAGTCCGTCCACCCTCCTCCCGTGCGAACAAGATGTGTTTACTGCTGTCCCGATCTCTACACTGCCCGATTGACTTAAAATCTGGAAAAGGGAGGCGTGCCTAAGCTTGAGTAGAGGCACAAACTCTCCAATGAATTGACGGCCCTACAGTTTACTAAACTCTTAGGGGGCGTGTCATCCCAATTCTTTGATCGTTATTGGCTCACAATTGATCTAGTCGCTTATTGTAGTGTCATAGACTCCGCCCTAAATTGGTAACATATACAGGACTTGTTTGTTTTTCTATACCGGGCAAAAAATGCTGACCTCCTCGTTTAGAGAGACGGGCACAATTGGCATCCGCTTGACGACGTTTCTCTGGCATGTCTTTATCCGAGGGCACACATCTGTTTGCTGAAGGAAGCGCTTTCAAGGGTGTTGTAAGATACACAACATAGACTTCCCGCCGAGTAAAGTCGAGAGAATAAAATGAAGCACAAAAACGGAGTGTTATAATATGTGTGCGTGTGCGTGTATGAGAGGAGTATGGAGTGAGCCTTGCCGTTATTCCCCTTCATTTCTGGGGTATTCAGTCATGTATCCGTATCTGTATAACTCCAAAATCAGGCTACACAATGTTTAGACAGTAATCAGATATATTGTATATAATTATTCGTATAACTGGATGAAGGTCAACTTAGGCTTTATCTTTCATAATTCGACCAAATAATATTTTCATTTAATGTAAATAAAGGTAGGATCTTCCCGCAATATATCGTTGAATATGAAATTGCTTCCCTTTTATTTACAAACATAAAATTCAATAGAACCGTTATTTTTGTTTCTAATTAATGTATATGTTCGCTCAGAGACACCGGTGTGCAATTTGCAAGTGTTTACAAGTGAAAGAAGACAACAACAGGACTTTTGGCCCAAATTGGGTTGCCTTTTGATAGTAAGAAGATTAGTTCTGAAGTAGAACGTCTAGGATGGCATCTTGTGTCTGTATTTTCTGTTTTAATAGATCAAGAAAGGAAAAGTTAGTAGAAGGAAATAGCATTTAACGATGATACTAGAAACAACTCAAATCAGCACCTGAAGAGAAAGCCACCGAACCACGGTGTTGATCTGAGATTGTCACAGTTTCATTCCTCGTTAAACCAATGCTGACCGGTGTCATTGCTGGACACCGTTTTGCAACGAGCAGGTTCCAATGCCGGGCACCTTTTTTACCGTGCTAGTGCCAATGCCGAGCACTAATTTAATAGGGTGGGTGTCAATGCCGGACACAATTTTTCACGAATATACTGGTGAAAGTGCTATAGATGGGATCTATTTAGCGGCGATTTTGGTAGAATTTGTCGAGCCGTGACTTAAACGTATCGATTGTATCGCTGTTCACAACTTTCGCATGAAGTCTGTTCCATTCTTCGACAACCCTAAACGTGAAGAAATTGCGCGTGATATCGAGTGTGAAACGCTTGCTAACAATTTTGTATCCATTATTTTTGGTCACTCCGTTCGCATCTGAAGGGAAAATGCTTGTTCGCTCGACGTTTTCATTACCCTTCAAAATTTTCCACTCTTCGATCGTGTCACCTCTGACTCTACGTTTCTCTAGCAAATAAAGGTTGAGTTCGCGCAGTCTCTCTTCGTACGATTTATTGCGCAGCGAAGGGATTAGTTTGGTAGCTCTACGTCGGACCTTTTCTAATTTAACAATGTCTAATCTGAGGAATGGAGACCAAAATTGGACGGAATACTCAAGGTGTGGTCCAACAAATGCAGTGTAAAACATGCGAATACTACTAGATTGTGCGGGATATCATGCCTAGCATTTTATTGCCTTTTTTAGCTGCATCGTTACAGTGCTTGCTGCTTTTCAAGTCGTTGCTAATGATGACACCTAGATCTCTTTCATCGGTGACAGGTATCAGTTTCTTTCCGGACATTGAATATTCGTGTTTGGGGTTATGGTGACCAATGTGCGTAACTTTACACCTGTCGACATTGAATTTCATTTTCCCCTTATCTGACCATCCAACAATTTTGTTCAAGTCTAATTGTATCTGCTCACACTCTAGTTTGATTTGCACTTTTCCTCCCAGCTTGGTATCGTCTGCAAACTTACTGATGTTCGAGAGTAAGTTGCTGTCGAGATCGTTTATGAATATTATGAAGAAAACTGGACCTAACACAGATCCTTGGGGCATGCCGCTTGTAACTTTGCCCCAATTGAACGAAGCTCTATTAAGTACGACTCGCTGCCGTCTGTCCGTGAGCCAGCATTTTATCCAGTTATTGAGTTCACCTCGAATACCGATGCTGTGCAACTTACTGACCAAGTGTATGCGAGGAACTTTGTCGAAAGCCTTTTGAAAATCAAGGTTAATGATGTCGATCGGAGATTTCGCGTCGTGAAATTCAATTATATTCATGACAAATAAAGCATAAAAGAGTAGCAAATTCGTAAGACAGGAACGGTTGTGTTTAAAGCCATGCTGGTAGTCGTCAGTCAATTTGTTTAATTCTAAGAATTCTGTTATTTGACTGAGGTGAGACTAAGTGGACGGTAATTTCCGGGACACTTTTGGCCCCTTTTTTTACAAATTGGGGTGACGTTGGCCTCTCTCCATTGTGAGAGATTGGGTGAAAATGTTTGCTAGATGTTCGGCAATTTCGTTTTTAGTCTCTTTCGGTATTCTGGAATGATCTTGGTCTGGACCGGGAGATTTCGTAACTTAAATTTTTCTATATATTTAATAATTTCGGCATATGAGAAGTTCTCTGTGCTGAGTGCTTCGATTTGTCTTTGCGCTATGACATCCTCAAGATTAGGAATATCCGCATTCTCTAACGTAAATGCAGAACAGAAAAATTGGTTAAGCAGGACACTCATTTTAGTGTCGTCAGTTTCTAGCTCACCAATATCATTTTCAAGAGGGCCAATTACAGATCTTGATTTTTTTTTTCGTAATCTTTTTTCTTTCGTTTCTGGACCGTCTTAAAAATCCGTCCGCTGATTTTGTATTCATTTTTTGCAGCATTGTCGTGCGGGTGCTTCTTTTTATTCGAATGCTCTGCTTTCTTTTGAGACTGAATGCGCTGCAATTCTCCTTTTCAGTAGTTAGTCTGATTGACTGCTGTTCGCCTGTTTTTGCGAGGGACCTGGTCATTTTCATTATTTTGAAGTGCACTCAAAAAATTGCACAGCGATTTGTTGACATCTTGGGCGAGGGTTATATTTGCCGACGTCATTGCCTCTCTTGAGTTATCAAAGCTAGCTAATCTAAAGTTAGGGATTTTTTTGCAGTTAATTGACGTTTTCAACTCGAGCTCAATCCTAAAACGGATACAGTTGTGGTCGTTATTTCCGAGTCGATTCGCCCACTTCGACGTTCGTGACATGAGAGTCGTTTGCACTAAATATAAGATCAAGAATATTGCTACCTCTCGTTTGTGTCTTTGCCATTGGGTCATAAACTCATCGTCAGCAAAATCTAACAGGCGTGGGCCTGTGGCCGTACATTCTTCTCTTTTCCAATCCATGTCGGGAATATTGAAGTCTCCAAGTATTATACTGTTTGTGTTCTGACCACATCGTCCTCTTGGGAGGACGATAAACTTATGTGATTTGACACTTTGTATGTTTACCGACTACTTGAATTGAAACTATGTCGTGTGTGCTGCTTGGAATAGAGACTTCTATTATTTTTAGAGTATTTTT
Source organism: Gammarus roeselii (assembly GCA_016164225.1). Taxonomy (NCBI): domain Eukaryota; kingdom Metazoa; phylum Arthropoda; class Malacostraca; order Amphipoda; family Gammaridae; genus Gammarus; species Gammarus roeselii. The sequence continues at coordinate 2,910 of SDVV010025238.1, read as the reverse complement.
TTATGAGAAACAAAACTCCTCTACCCTCACGGCCTAGTTTATCTTTGTGAAATAGGGAAAAACCCGGAGGAGTGAATCCGCCCGGATAATTTTTGGTGCTCGATTTCATCCACGATTCTGTGATGGCTATTATGTCGATCTCATCGTTAATTGCGAGGATTCCCAATTCGACGATTTTGTCTCGGAGACTTCTAGCGTTCACATAGTGACATTTGAGAGTATTTTAGCTCGGAATCCCGCCAGGAACTCTTCGGTTGCGGTCGGAGGCTGTTGTGTTACTTCGATGGACTTTTTTGTTGGTGGTGAATCTATTTTTGTTGGCTGTTCCTCTATCGTTACAGGAGGGTCCGTGATTGCTTCTTGTTCGGGCGGAGGCCGTCGACTCATTCCGTTGGGCAGTTATGACAAAGTCTTGCATTGGGCACCGAGAATGTTTTTTGGTTTGATTTCGGTGACGAGGCCAGCACCGATATTCTGAAGGATGCTTTCAAGGGTATCTAGCCCAGATGTGTTTATGCGTGCCTTGTTGGTGATTCTATCGAATTTATAGTTTTTGAGGCTGATCGTCATTGCCTAATGGCCCGAGAAAGAGATTTGTTGTGCTGTGCAGAACGTTGCTATGCGATTGTTTTGAAATATAATCTTGCTCAATTTGTATCTACTTTGGTTTGGATGGGGCAGGATGCCAGTGACATGGATGTTCGCGTGCGATCATTTGTCGTTTGTTTGCATGGTTTTATACCTTAACCATGTTTCTTCCGTCTGCACCACCACGTCTTTTGCCCTGACTTGTAGTATGATTGGTTTATAAGAAGGTATGTTTTTCTTTTTGATTATTCTTTTAATATAGTCAATTTTCAAGCCTGGTTTACCGAGTATTTGTAGTTGGACTCTCTTTCCGCTGTTTTGGTTTGATGGAGGTGACATTGTTATCGCCTATCGCAATAATTTCCTCTGTGTTTTGAGAGTCCATGGATGTATCTCTATGTGTGAATGTATGAGGTTGTACAAATCTATAAAAATGTCCCCGTGTATACATGTGCTTATGCTTTCCACGTACATAGCGCGAGCGAAATTCGTTTATGATTTAAAACTAAGTTAAATCTTCATTGTCCATTTTCCGCTCTACATTTGAACTCATCGGAAATTTGATCAATAATACCCATTAGGCCTAAAGGCTTTGTCCCCACATAGTACCGTAAGAAATTTCAATTTGGAGTTGAATTCCACGTGGGGAAAGTCAAGTTTGTTTTTCCGGTTACAGACTAACCATAAACGAATTTCTGCTCGCTACGGTACCTTTGTTTAAACATGGTATGTATCGTTCTTTTTCTATGTACAGTAGCGAAAGAAAATTCGTTTGTGGTTAGTCTATAACCGAAAAAGTGAGCTGGACTTTTCCCCTCTGGAATTTGACTTGATATTGAATTTTCTTACGGTACTCAATCTGGTCAATGCTTCTTGATTGATAATATCATTTATATTTCCGATGAGTTCAAATATCGAGCGGATAGTGATCATTGAAGAGTGTTCTTAATTTTGAATCATAAACGAATTTTCTTTCGCTAATGTACAATGATCAATCAAGTCCTCATTTATCAACCCAAAGTGTTTATCATCTCCAGAAAGAGGTAACACAAACAACACGCTCGCCGTCCAGTTTCGTTCAGTTATCATTTGTAGGTAAAGGGTGAGGCAGTTCCACGCGTATACGAGATTAATAAAATTTCAACAGCAATTTGGAGTTATTTATCTATTCCAAGGGGATTCCGTACCTGACTTCCACTTATAGTCGTTTCGTATGGAGAGTGTCATGTGTCCCTGGCCGTTTCTTATTTCAGTCACGTATTGTGCAAGGGATCATTTCCGAATGGAAGTAGGGATCTTACTTAGACATACGAATATTGTCCACACATGAAGTGTGCAAAAATGGGACAGCCAGACAACTCTCTTAACCGTGTAAGTTATCACAGTTTGTTTTTTTCCTGTGTGCGTACATACGCCCTTACAATCTCGCTGCCGGGATGATGGAATCAATACACCAAAGGCGGCTTTCATTTCATTGACCCGCATGGCATGTTTCACATTGGGACTGACTAGTAGAAGTGGTTGAAGTCTCTTCACGCCTACTTTGACCATGTGATAAAAAAACGTCGGATAGTCTTAGCCTGCCATTGTCCAAGTGTAGGCCTCGGTGTCGAAGTTCAGGAAGAGTTGCACGACTGTCCGGTCAATATGACGCTCCAGAGCCATCCTTCTTTAGTTTCCGAGAGTAATTCCTCGTGTGTGGCGTTATTTATAGTTTGCTGATCCAGCATTCCCAGACGGTTCGGTCACCGTCAGGAACCGCTGCTGCCGTTACTGTTGTTGTTGCTGGTGTTGGTCCTTCTGTTGAGCTGAATCCTAATGGTGTCATTGTTCCAATTGTGTACGGTTTCTATCTCATGCTGTTTGGTGGTTATTGTAAGCCACAGAGCGATAAAACTACTGTAATGTTGTCGATGGCAGCCTGCACTTTTTCTTCCGTAATGTCAGCTTGCGAAACCCAAAATGCTTTTAGTATTATTGAAGAAAATGATCGATAGCAGAACCTTGCTTGTATAAACGATACAAACAAAGAGGAAACTTCGATCGTACAGTGAAGGAAAGTGTAGCATTCTTCTGCTACAAAGAATCTTTCTTTAGTTCCGGTATATTCAGCTAAATAGACAAAATTATTTGCACTGCCCGTCAAGGCTACTCATAGATGAACCTATTAATTCTGTCTTTTCCATTGAATATTTTTATTTCCATGAGCTACGACGTGAAAACCTTTAACAGCTTCATGCACAGCAGCTGTTGTTTGTGCGCCTGTGCGTCGCTTCTCGGATACTAGACTTCACCGCCGCCTTATTCGATCTGGCACGCACA
>SDVV010025237.1:0-12456 GCA_016164225.1 Gammarus roeselii | reverse complement strand
TACTCTGACAAACTGACCCTAATTACATCACACCTTACCCATTTAAGGCAATACACTGGTTGAACACCATCAACAGTGACCTCTACTTGCAACATACCCGACCAACACCTTCATAGTAAACAATCATGATGCAATTATTTTTTTCTAAAATGAACCTTTAACCTCTCAATAGCAACAGTCAAAAATGAAGTTCCATCTAATGCACATGGCTATTACCTCTCTCTCCCTCCAGATGAGGTGAGACATGTTCTGATATACTTGTACAACGATCAGCTCTGAAATGCCAATAACAGCAGTGCTTGTATCACCGCAATGGTTAAATAGATACTCTGACTCATATTCATGTTAACGCATTATGCCAATCTAATACACAATACCACACTACCATGAAAAAAAAATCAAAGAGCCATTAGTTCACAAATAGTGAAACGATTAGTTAGATGTATTTAAAATGGTGCTTGTTCTAACGTTCTCACTTGCACATTGGGGAACTCTGTAACAGGGCCTTTGGACCTGGTGTGCCTTACCGGTTCAACTAACTTTATACTACCGCTAATGTTAGAACTGCTACTTGCCCTACCATTTGGCTGGAAAAAATTGAAAATGTTTTTTCTGTATTCATTTAATTTAGATAATTTAGCTTTTGCTTGGATGGATTCAACAAACCCCCCAAATGATCCATCAATAAACTTTTCCAAACGGGAAATAGAGTTGTCTGAATTATTGAACTGATTGACACTACTGCTCAAATTGTCCAAAGTTACATCCTGTGCTGATGCAGGAGAAGAATGTGAAGGACTCTGAGAATGATTATTATTTGGTACATGATCACCAGCATGAGAATCAACACTACTTGGATGGTGGTCCATTTGCAACTCGCTCAGTGCTAGCGGAACCAAGTCCGTGTCCGTCAACTCCCAGAGCTCTTCCTGCCAATCTGGCATCAATCTATAAAAATCACTTGCAATTGGTTCATTTACACATCCATCCGTAACACTGCAATTGGAATCTGGACCGGCTGAAGCATCTACCAGTGGTTCACTGTAGATAGTTGAATTTAGCTGAAACTGTGAATCATCAAATGTCGCTTCTAATTTACTCTCATAAGTACAGCCTTCACAAAAATCACAATTATTGTTGACCAACTTAGCGGAATTTTGACTCACAAATTTTCCTGAAGGGCTAGAAATAGGGCCCATCACAGACAGATCAGAGACCCCAGACAAAACACTTCCAGACTCACTATCCAATTGGTCCTCCTCAGAAAAACTACTGGACCCCATTTGAGACAAGCTTGACATCACAGAACACTCAGTTACTCTCATCCAACGTGGACACGCTTGCGGAACTACTTTCATCCGAGGCTGAAGTTACCACAACCCGCGTTGGCAAGAACTCATCCACATCTGTTGGGTCCTGATCTACTGAATTTAATTGTTGATGATAAGGATGCCTTGCTATATGATCAGGAGATTGTTTATAAAATCTTAGTTGAGAATGATGAGCTCTGATCACCTCTAGCGACTCCAAGTCCCTCACATGACAAGTGACTCCATTATTCATTACTTTTGACACCATGAAGAGTCCTTTGTAGTTAGAGCTCAGTTTATTTATGTTGAGGAACCCTTTATGCTAAAGTTTCATGAGAACGGTCTGACCTAGTTTAATTGGAAGGAACCCAGGGTTACCTAACCGCCACTTCTCCCTGAGTGCACCTCCATCAAGGAGCAGATCTGCTTTGCACGGGTGTGCCTGAGATAACAAGAATTTAGAAGGTGACATTGCTAGTTCCGAATGATATGTGTTGTTATATACAATGACAGCTTTAGGAAGCTGTTCATCCCAATGATTACCCCCCTGACTAAGGCTGCGCAAGAATCCTTGTATGGTACGATTAACCCGCTCTACTGCACCATTACTTGTTGGACGATACGGAGTAGTTTATTGGTGGACAACATTCATACTAGTCAGAAAATCATCAAAATCAGCCGCAATGAATTCTGGACCATTATCAGTGAGAAGTTAAGTAGGTATGGAGGGAATGAATGGAAAAATTTGAGATGACAATGCCTGAATGACAGTCGCACTCTTCTTGTTCCTGATGGGAACTGCTGCAACCCATTTTGTGAAGTGGTCAACCACAACCAAACAACCAATAAAACCTGAAAAAAATCTAGGAAGGGAGACTAGATCTGCTGCCATAAGCTCAAAAGGAAAGTGCAATTGAATTTTCAGTCTAGGTGGTGTCAAGGTAGTGGAAAACTCCTTCCTAATCTGGCATTGGTGACACGTGGTACACACATCATTGGCAAGACTATATTTGGCTGGATGCCAAACCAGGTCTGAAAGCAGATCTAAAACCTTATCTCGGCCTACATGAGCAAAGTTATAGTGGAGAGACAGGGTCAGATCAAGAACAATTTTGAATGAAACTACAATAATGGGTAAATCACTATTGAACACAAGAATATCATTAGAAATGGCAAGTTTTGAATGGTGACGAATGAAAGGTTTGAGCTCACTCGACCAAAGATTTGCTGGAATCTCATTAGTTAGGTTAAACATTAATGAATTTAGAACTGGATCTTCCATTTGAACATGCTTAATTGTATTGCTGTCAAGCAGCAGTGACATGCCAGATATTGTGTTTGCATGACCTTTGATTTCAAAACGAACATCACTGCCAGATAATTCTACCAGTAGCTGATGTGACCTATAAGTTGAATGAACTATATAAATAGAAGACTTCAGTTCTTCAAAAAGATTGTTGGGAGAAATTGTGTCAATATGCTGGTCTTTGAATTTCAATGAATTTTTACTGAGATCGATGGAAACATCATGCTCTGAAAGGAAGTCCAATCCCAATAGGAAACAATGAGGCATAACTTCATCCCCAACAATTGCAAACTTGAAGTATCTAGGCATAGTGAATGTTCCAATGGAAAACACGAGCCGAACAGTTTGCTCAATAGGAGTTATTTCGCCAGAAAACCCCACAATATCACACAGCCTCTCCTTATATACCTGCACTGTGGCTACTCAAGAAATTTGTTCTAGTGCACGACGCGAGACTAAACTCAACTCCGCACCGGTGTCAAGGATGGCACACAACTTCTGACCACCAATTACTGCCGAAACCTGCGGCTGACTACCAACTGGATGGCCACATGATACCAAATCATCTATGCAAAGCAGGTTTCTAGGAAAATTGTCGAGTCCCTCATCTGGGCTATCACAACCATGATCAGGCAGCAAAACTGGTAGATGAGGCTTGGAAAACTTATTTACTACATTGAATGAACATGATTTGGGATCAGGCAGTGAGTAGTTTTGACGTTCAAGAAGGGGATTGAAATGAATACCACTGATGCATTGACGATGAATTGAAGAACGATAATCATCAAATTGGTAAATGACTGGCTGGGCTGTCCAAAAATATACATGAATTCTAATTTTGAATAGATAACTGGCAGCTAACAAAATTTCAAGGGAAGGTAGCTGTCCATGGCAACGCTATAATTTAAGATTCCTTCGGGAGTTGCAATCAAGTTTCATATTGTACCTCTCTGGATGATTGATCATCTCATCTACCAATTTTATCCGCAGGCTTAGTTCATCTGGCACTCCGTAATCAACACTCGAACCCAACGTGCAATGCAAGCTAGCAAACAGAGAATCGCCACCTCCTAACACAGGTGGACCATAAAGCGCAAGACCATCAGGCAGCTGAGGAGCAACATTGGGAACATCAGGATCTGGCAAATCAAAGCGTCACCAGCAGAGTTCAGTTGTCCAGGAATATATTTAATTTGGAACACATAATCGGCAAGTTCCTCAACAGTTCTGGCCAACCGAGAACACACAAGTTTCATATTTTGCAAATGGACAAGGGGTTGATGGTCAGTGAACAAAGTGAATTCTATGTCAAATAAAAATGGACAAAATGTTTTGATACCCCAGCGTAAGGCTGTAAGTTCTCTCTCAAGAGTGGAATAATTTAATTGTGTGGTAGAAAAAGTAATTGAGGCAAATCCTATTATTCTATGACTACCTTGCTGTTCCTGGGCAAGGTAAGCACCTGCTCCAAAGCCAGATGCATCAACCCAAAGTTCCAATTTGCTTGCACTATTGCAATAATCCAGATAAGCCAGCTCAAGATCCTGCTTCATTTTATCTTTTAATTTAGAGAAAGCAACATCCATCTTGTCAGTCCAGGTCAGAACTTTTGTCCTGTGGCCACCAGTATGAATAGAAAGAGGTTTTTGAATTTCAGAACAATTATGAAGAAATTTACGTTGAAAGTTGATGAGGCCAAGAAATTGTCTGAGTTCCCCTACTGTTGTAGGCTGAGGATACTCTGAAATTTTGTCTACATATTCTGGGGTTTTCTTAATTCCTGACTGACTAACCAAGTGACCGAGATATTTGACCTCCGACCTGAACCACTCACATTTTGATGGGTTGATCTTAATATTGTACATAACAAGTGTATGGAGGACTTTAGACACGAGATCAAGATGTTCTGCAAATGAGTTTCCCATGATCAGGATATCATCTATATTGGCAATTACTTTATTTGAAGGGAAGGTGCTAAGAACAGCTTGGATTTCCCGCTGAAAAGCTGAGGGTGCATTACGTAAACCAAAACTAAGTCTTTTGAACTGCCAATGATTTTGAGGAGTAGAAAAAGCCGTGAACTGTTTACTCTGATCATCAATGGGAATCTGGTAGTACCAGCGAACAAGATCTATACAAGTGAAAAATTTAGTACCATGTAGGCCAAAAATTGAATCTGACAAATTTGGAACGGGAAATTTGTCTGCAACTGTTACTTTATTTCATTGACAATAATCTATACATATTCGAATTGAGCCATCCTTCTTTCTAGCAGGAACAATAGGAGAAGACCACGGGGACATACTAGGCTCAATAATGTCTAATGAGTTCAACTCCTGGCACTGTCGTTCAATCTCATCGGACACTGGTTGAGGGAAACGGCAAGGACGTTGAAAAATTGGGGTTGCATCAGAAAGCTTGATATGATGCTGAGTCACGCTAGCATGACCAATATCGCAATCACCCGAACTAAACACCGTACTATTATGAAACATCACAGCAAATACCTCAGACTGCTGAACATCTGACAACTCAGAGAGGTTTATTTGCTCCTTCAATGCCTTCTCCGTCCATGGCTCCACTCTCCTCTCAAAGTGATCATCAGGCACCTGAAGTACCGACGAGATAGACCCAATACATTGCCCTTTTCTAATGTTGGTGTTTCCTTCTGATGCTACCATCAAAACCATTTTCCTGTCTGCATCAAAAACTCCAGTCAGCCCCCGCAACTGATCCACCAGATTTCCATCAATGTTACTGTCTGAATACAGAACCATGTGACTGGGCTCACAATGCAATGATGGACAGGTAACTGCTACAGGTTCTGTTTTTCCACCTCGAATGTGTATGTCCTCAGCACGTAGCATCGTTGTCTGCAAAACATAATGCTACGAGGAGTACCTAGATTGTCCAAATAAATTTCTGTCAATCCTCCACCACTACAGTGTTTGACAAGCATCTGCTTTAAAACGCACACTTCAATGCTATTCTTCCTTAAAAAATCAGCCCCCAAGACCAAATCTATATCAGGGCTAACTTCTCCTGGGAAAACGGTTAAATGGATACCCTCCATAGGCACACCATGTATCTCAATAGGAACCGTGGTGCACCCCAAGACCTCTAAAGTCCTTTGGCCAACTACTCTCAGCATCCTCCTTCCCTCAACAATATCCAATTCCAGCCTCTTCACCAATCTGCATGAAATTAAGGATGATGCTGCCCCAGTGTCCACAACTGCTGTGACGGAACTGTCTCCAATGGTTACTACCACTTTCATCAGCTGAGTGCTGCCCCCCACCAGATAGACAAGTTTTCCAGGGATGCTTCCTAATTCGATGTGGTGTCACGAGATAGATAAGTTTTCCCGGGATGCTTCCTAATTCGATGTGGTCATTGCTGGATGATGAAATGTCGGCGCTGCTATCCAGCCCCACATTCAGTAAGTTGTCTTTGGAAATGCGGCACACTTTATCATCATCCTCCGCGGACGACTCATGCCCAAAGCTAACAGTTGTGGGAAGATGTCCACTTTCTGTGTCCTCGGCAACTAGCTGGACTTCCGTATCGTCATCCGAGCAACTGCCCGCTCCCTCATCAGAACGGGAGTCGTCGCTTCCAGGAACTACCAAGTCGAAGACGAGGTGACCCACAGAACATGGTTCATCACGGCTGCCACCAGAAGCCTCACTCTCCTCCCTGGTGACTTCCAGTGATGGTCTAAATGGTTTGGCAGGGGTTGAACTGAAGAATTCCCTGTCAACAGAGGGTTTGTAGATATCTTCATTTGAAGAGACCAAGAGGAGTCCCCGGCTACAAGAAGTTGGGCAGTTGAAGTAAACGGCCCTGATGGTACATCCTCACCTGCAAGGCATTCTAGTTTAACGCTGCTGAAGAACGAGACCGAGATCTTGACTTATGGCCTGGGTCAAACCTAGGGCAATTCTTCATGTCATGCTCGCGATCACAAATTAAACACAACTTGAAGGCTTGCCAACACTCCCGGGTGGAGTGGTTTGGTCGGCCACAAAAATCACACACAGAGGCACTGTGGTTAGTAAAAACCCTCTGAGCTGGAGATGATTGTTGGTTGTGGAAGTATCAAGGTTGATTAGCATGCTGGCAAAACTGCTCAGACTCATGTTGAGATTGTTCCCGTGATTGCTGCTGTAGCCGATCCAGGCTGGAAGATGGGGGGTATCGCATCGGTGGTGGTGGTGAATCCTGCTGCCGTTGATCTTGACTGCGCTGGAAGGTTTTTGTGCGAGAGTAGGGATCCACCAGTTCATGACTGGGACTGGTCTTGCTGGTAGACCACATCACCGATTTAGCAACCTTCTCTTTTTGAAGACTTATGGCCAATCGCGTGATGTGTTTAAAAGCAAGGTACTTGTTGCGTGAATTTGAGGCACCTTGAGCTCTCTTGGCATCCCTAATCTTGATGGCGATTGATGGATGAATGCTATCCAGGAACTGCTTTCTAAGATGTCTGGCACAATCCCTGCGTGACTTAGGATAAGCTAGCCCTGCCAACTCAACCAAGTGCATACCATAAACATCCAAACCCTCATCTGCATCTGGCATTGCCTCCCTTAATTGCTCCTTCCAATATGTCCTTCCTCCAATCTTCTGATCTTTGTAAAAACTGAGGAGCTGTTCTCTCATGAGTTGATACGTTCGTTTTTGACCTCCTTTGATTTTATAAACCTCCAGCAAAGAACCGGACAGGAACTTGGCCAGTTCTTGTGTCTGGCCATAGTCATCTCCATCAAACTTCTTGGTGAAGTACCTCTCAAATGTGTGAAAAAAATCCTTGAGGGGTACACGGCCATCCACTCAGAACACAGGCGGGGTAACAAGGTCCTGGGAATCCGACAAGAGGCAGAGATCTATTGTTGGTTTTCTTGGTCTTCTTCATCTTCTTGGTTTTTGTCATCTACTTGGTCTTCTTGATCTTCTTCTCTTTCTTCTTGAGTAATAGGCTTTTATTGGTTGAAGTCTTAGTGTTTGACGAATCTGTCATTGACACAGCTGACCGATCCACATCGCGAGGCTCTTTTTTGTAACTCCACTTCCCTAGACTACTGCTTGATGACTCCATATCACCATCACTACTCAGAAGGTGAGTGCATCGCTGTTGGGCAGGTACTTGCACCCAGTACTTGCTAGCTGCAATGGTCTCCATTGTACTGTACCATTGTTCATAGGTGAAGGTGTCATTATTTGTGGAATTAGTCAGGAACAGGTCTTCACTCTTCTGCACCAGCTTCCTCAAGTTTGTTGCAGGTGACTTGGTTCTGGCCAGAGCACTCTTGAAACCACCCCCAACCCAACAAAGAAGAAGGGACCAGCGCAGCTCGTCAATCCTTGGTAGGAGACTGGAGTTGACCTTGCCACCAAACTTGCCACTGACAAAATCTGCTCTAACTTGGGGGTGCAAACTGGATGAGGAGACTCTGCATGGCAATAACAGCTGGAAGCAAATCGTCATCCCTGCTGAATTGACGAGCTTGAGATGATCGTTCACGGTGAAGGCCAGAAGAAGCATCTCCATAGTTGCTGCAGAGCAGTCCATCATCCTTAGCCGTGGAACAACTGTTGGGTGGAGGCTCAGCAGTGTTCAATGGGCCGCAGGCGGAAGATGCACCCTGCAATGGCAATCCAAGAACACCCAACCCATGCTCCGGGGACCTAAATTTTACTTGAGACGCTGTATACATTATGCAATTTAATTGGGGCAAATTGAAGTAAATCTGGCATGCACCTAATGGAAAAAAAATGTAATCCCGTTGAAGATGCCAAGGTCACCGGGCGCACGTGGGTGAGACAACACGTGTCCACTTGCAATCCATAAACGGTACAGGTGTGGAAAGCGCAATTAACTTCAACAAAGGTTATAAAAGAGTTTGGATTATTTTGATGAAAATCTATACTTGAAGTAAGCCAGAAGTTAGGTGCTTTACAATTTGGTCAGTAGCGGTGGTAACCAGCTACAAATAGGAATTTAGATGGCAGACGACCAAAAGATGCAACTAACCTGAACAGACAAGCTAACGACGTGACAACCTAACACAGTAACTAAGCTAGGAAGTACCAAAGCATGGGTAGGTGGGTAGAAAGCTATGGGGATAAAAATCATAAATAAGAATTAGTTCTGATGACCAGACCACTAAAAGGAAATCCTGAAACGTCTACAATACGTGATTAAATTACGAAAGGGGAAGTGAAACTTAATTTAACATGCAGAAGCATATCATGCATGCAGAAGGCATGATGAAAGAAATGAATTAAAGCAAAGGAAACCAAAAAGGGAAATCAAATGAGAGGTAATTAATAGGATGATGCGTACAAATTCAACATAATCAGAATGGAACTAAATCAAATGAAAATGAATAAATAAAGCTGATAAGCAAACATTAAGCAAAGTGAATATCACAGCAAAACAAACCAAAAAGCTTTAACTGAATTAATGCATAGAATAGTACGCAAAGGATAAGACAAAGTAAATAACTGATATAAACAGAGGGCAATAAGAAGAAGTGTAACCTATAGATATACTATCGCAATCATACTTACTCCCAAGATGCTGTTTACACACATAACACTTGCCCAATGCAGTAGCAATAATAGATGAATAATAAGCAAGCAGTTGGCAGTTAGCAAGGTGAGTGGCAAGCATTAGGTGCATAACTTAAGAGCACTCATAGATAAGAACTTGTGGAACAAAAAGAAAGCATAATTGATCAAGATGATCAAACTTCATACATATATACATGAATAAATACAAAGCCAGGAAACAAGTCCATGTAAGAGGCCATGCCACCAGAACAAACAGATTGCTTGGGTTGAGAAAGCCAGTCCCGGTAACAACAAGCTGCCATTACAAGCACCTAAGGCTACAACTGTTGTAGCCAAGTCTCTCCACGCTTTTCCTGTATAGCTCCTGGCGTTGTTTATTTGTAAGATTCTCCAGGATAAACACTTTAACACTGATCCTTACCATTCAATTTCCTTCCATGCATCAAAATGTTACTCCATCATGAATCTTAATAATGGTCGGGCCCCCCCACCCACGACCGTCCCAACAACGGTATTCCAAGGGCTGGAAAGCACATCAGAGCAGCGTCAAAATCAACCATTTACAATTATTCTCCACTCACGCCTATTCATTGCACGCTCTCTTGCCACCTCCACATTCATGTCTCTCCTTCTTAACACCTGCTTCACACCATCCATTCACCCAAATTTTCCTCTACCTCTATGCCTGCGACCACTCGCCTTTGCACTCATCACCCTTTTCACCAATCTCCCTTCATCCATCCTCTCCATGTGCCCAAACCATCTCAGAACACACAAATCCACTCTGTTCTTCAACTTCTTCACCATCCCTGTTCTGATTCAAACCACGTCATTGGTGATCCGATCTCTCAGCATTACTCTAGTCATGCTCCTCAAACATTTCATCTCGAAAACCTTCAACCTTCTTCTCTCTTGTGCTCTCCCCCCCCCCCCACTCCACCCCCCCCGCCCCAAGTCTCAGCTCTGTAGAGCACAGAACACCCTCAACACCCTCTTTGCTTCCATCCCCAACGTCCTACAGCTCATTACTCTCATTAGTGCACTCAACACTTTACATCCCTCCTTTGCTGGTGACTTCACCTCAGTTTCCACCAGTTGACTCTTCTCAACATGGGAGCCCAGATACTTGGAACACTGAACTTCTTCCAGCAACTCTCCATTTAGGAGGACACTAATACTGCTTGCATCGGCAGTCCTCGAGCATCTCATTACTGTACTTATACCCACGTTCACTCGAAGCTTCCTCCTCTCACACTCTCTACCAAACTCAGACACCAGCCTACACAGATTCTCCTCTGAATTTGCCAGCAGAGCCGTATTATCTGCAAACAGTAACTGGCTCAACTGCCAACTCCACCCACTCGCTTCCAACAGTTCCAAGCTACGACCCAGCACACTCGCGGTCACCTCCCTGACCACTGCACCCGTATAGAGGTTGAACAGCCAGGGAGACATCACACAGCCTTAACTCAGTCCCACTTTCACTGTGAACCAATCACTAACCTCACTTCCCACTCTGACACATGCTATGCTACCAGCATAGAAACTCTGCGCCGCTTTTAACAGATGTCCGCCCTCTTCATACAAACGCAACACCCTACACAGCGCTTCCCTGTCAATCCTGTCGTTTGCCCTCTCCAGATCCATGAAAGTCCAGAATACATCTTTTCCTTTGGCAAGGTACTTCTCATAAACCTGTCTCACTGCCAAAAATCTGATTGTGACACCCTCTAATTGCGCAGGCCGTACAGGCTCTGATCCTTTTGATCAGCACTCCCGTACAACTTACCAACTTACTCAATCATAAACCTTTGCTCATAGCATTCCAATCTGCCTGTTTACTCCATGGACCTCATGCAGGTCACATTCAGACCACACCCTGAAAAGTAGTCTTCACATAAGTCACACTCACCCATACATATCAAGATTACATTCTGTTATTGTTCCATGTGCTTCTGAACATGGCGCACTTCTTCCCAAAAAACTTCAGCAAATTTCCCAGACATGGCAGAATGCTCTGATGAAGCCGTCTCAGAAGAATTATATGGACACTCATGGTTCTGGGTAGCCTGCGTATTGCTGATCAACATTCGAACCTGGGCACATAATGCCCAACTGCAACAACCAGCTTATTGAATGTTGACTTGCCTTCTAGAGTCAATACTGAAGTTTGCATCATGTTTGCTACACCTTCACTGAATGCAATGTTGGGTAATTGCACCTCCTCCATCCTCCAGAAGCCCATCTAGTATTAAATCTCTCATATAGGAAATTGCATTTGTTCCCGTGCCAATTATTAACCAAGAGCCTTCTAGATAACACAGGTTGGTCTATTGGTGCTGGGCCCTTGAACCACACGTTCCCATGCCTTGAATTTGGTTTTGCAAAATGAAGAATTTTGAAACTAAGCGACCGGCCTCTTTGAGTAGGAAACTGAAGACTTCACTGCAAAATCCAGCACAATCGACTACCCTCTAACAAAACTCAACAATCATGTCAAATCTATATCTCTTTCAATCCACAGTCTGGTAAAGAACCAACTAACCAAGGAACCCACAACTTACAACAGTGCCTCTACCTCCACATCTGATGACCACCTTGACAACTCGCCACCCACCCCACAAACACTCCAACAGAGTTTCGAGAGATGCAAGGAAGAAGCCGATCTCGTCATCTAATGAACACACCTGTTTAACATGGGTCCCAACTTTCCCGAATATTGGAAAATCACATTTGTCGCTAAGGAAAGACGGGATATTTGTCCATACTCAACTAAAAGAACTGGGCTTCATGACTGGCTGTCCAATCTTAAGCATCACCACCAGTGACAATGAAGGCCTCACCATTAAATTAAATACAAAACATCAAAGAAACACTAAATTTTCCAAGACCAAAATATACCAAAAGTCATGCACAATCATAACAAAGCAAACTTTCTCTTCAAGTTCAGGCTGGATTTACATTGAGAATCTCCAGAACGAGCATGCTGATTAGTTGTGTGTTCAAACCAAAAATCACACCAAGATAAACCACTACCACGGCCCTCTTGCTGAAATTCATCTGCCCTATCCCACTTAAATATGAAGACAGTAATTTTTGCCACAGAAACCAATTACACCCTTCGAAAGACATCCGATGCAATATTAAAAATGCCAGAAATACAGTGGCGCAAGCGGAGTTTGCAATGGTAAGCAAAGATGCTAACACTGCTCTCAAGACGACCATGACAGAAGGAACTATGCCCAGTTGAAAAAAAAAAAAAAA
>SDVV010025236.1:0-12456 GCA_016164225.1 Gammarus roeselii | reverse complement strand
CAACCATACTCTTCCAACAGCTCATCCAGAAACTGCTTCACTAGCCTCCATAATAACAACCATACTCTTCCAACAGCTCATCCAGAAACTGCTTCACTAGCCTCCATAATAACAACCACACTCTTCCAACAGCTCATCCAGAAACTGCTTCACTAGCCTCCATAATAACAACCCTACTCTTCCAACAGCTCATCCAGAAACTGCTTCACTAGCCTCCATAATAACAACCATACTCTTCCAATAGCTCATCCAGAAACTGCTTCACTAGCCTCCATAATAACAACCATACTCTTCCAACAGCTCATCCAGAAACTTGTTCACTGATGGCTTTTGCAGTAACCACGAATTTCTCAAAAAGTTAAATCTAATGATATTGGAATTCCGAAATTCATGTAGTTTTTCATGTTGCCAAAAGTGTGTTCGGATTGGTTGAACGACTGACAAAGACATCTAAGCTGGTAGTGACAAAAACTTTTTAAAACCACTGAGGGTGTGGCACCAAAGTTGTTGGCACTTGCCTTTGGTCATTCCAAGACGAGTAGCGATACAGGGATTTGTTGCCTAGTACAGGAACGGCAACAAGTAAAGCGCTGATAGACGACGGTAGGCGAGGTTGGGCCAGAGAGCCTAGCCATACGACAAGGCCAGAGGGCCAACGGAAATATGTGTTGTTTGTTAATAGTATTGCATGGCCAGTGTATCATTGTTAACACATATTTTTGGAAGTGTGCATAGGGTTTGCTTTCATGTCTATTGGTGGGGTGGGTGATTTGCTTTGACTGGTCCGAGAACAAGCACATTGACAGATTCCAAGGCTGGCAGGAGTCAATTGGTCCCCAGCTTACGCCACGAGCTGATTCTGCGATACTGCCTGGTGTCAGTCAACAACAGTGGGGGCGTGTCAGTTGTTCTGTGTCCTGCACTTAAAAGGACACCCCTTGTCGCTTGACTCAGGTGTTAACCTACAAGTGTTGAACTACCACACGAAAGAGTCCATTTGAGGTATTGAATACAAAACTGTGTAATGTATTCCTCGTTGCGAACTTCTTTTATTCACGTTTGATTCATGACTGGTGCGACTTACCGTGTAAGCCACTCAATACAGCGTATTAATTTAACTGCTCTAAACCCTAAGAATTTCAAGTCGAACTGTGTTTATTTCGTATCACACTTACATTTTGTGTCGCCTCTAGCAAGAACCATGTCGTCGTAGACTCAATGGTTTAAGATTTCACTTCTTCGTCTCCATAATTCACCTCAATATTTTTCTCGTTATCACTTTCTTCCCATTCTTACCTATTTTATTACTTTTCACTACTAAAGCCCGTCATAAAACTGTTGCACTGTTTGTCACATCAACAACCATGCGTTCATCTAACAGTGAATTGAATATCCTGTTCACTATTGGCAATAATAATAACCCTGCATTCCTTGCACAGCTCATCAAATAAATGGTTATCTGTTGGCCTTTATAATAACCATGCATTCCACTTATGGCTAATCCATCAACTGGTTCATTTCGGCTATATCATTAATCGAGCAGTTCATCCAGTAACTAGTTCAGTGTGGGCTATTACGATAACCTTGCGCTCCTCTAACAGCTCATCCAGTAACTAGTTCAGTGTGGGCTATTACGATAACCTTGCGCTCCTCTAACAGCTCATCCAGTAACTAGTTCAGTGTGGGCTATTACGATAACCTTGCGCTCCTCTAACAGCTCATCCAGTAACTAGTTCAGTGTGGGCTATTACGATAACCTTGCGCTCCTCTAACAGCTCATCCAGTAACTAGTTCAGTGTGGGCTATTACGATAACCTTGCGCTCCTCTAACAGCTCATCCAGTAACTAGTTCAGTGTGGGCTATTACGATAACCTTGCGCTCCGCTAACAGCTCATCCAGTAACTAGTTCAGTGTGGCCATTACGATAACCTTGCGCTCCTCTAACAGCTCGTCCAGTAACTAGTTCAGTGTGGGCTATTACGATAACCTTGCGCTCCGCTAACAGCTCATCCAGTAACTAGTTCAGTGTGGCCATTACAATAACCTTGCGTTCCTCTAACAGCTCGTCCAGTAACTGATTCACTCTAGGTCATAATAATAACCCTCTGTCCCATCAGCTGCTAAGCTATCGTAAGGCTAACTTAGAGTTCAAACTTGTGATGTTCACGTCGCCCGGCCAAAGACAAGTTTAGATTACTCAACTTAGCGCCAAGATAAGCGTGGCGCGAGGTGAGACATAATTGATGCAGGCGACCTGCCGTCACGTGAGGCAAGACATCTCGATGAGGGTGGCCCGCCGTCACATGGGGGCAGACATGCCTGAAGGAAGGGACCTGCCGTCGCTTGACGCCGCATATACCTGATGGAGGTAACCTGGCATTCCTTGTGGTCATACTTATACATATCGAAAGACACCAATAAAAATGGCCTCACGTACTGACTATTATTGCTGGTAAAAATGATCTCTCAAATCTGGTTGAGAACTCTCAAGGATATAACAAAATAGTCTGGAAAACCATTAGAAACCTCGTTTTTTCGGATTCACTTATCATTGATAGGGATGTCATCATTGCTCCACAAACGATTTCAATTGCTTTCAATAATATACCTAGTGCCCTAAATAAATCTAGCATAAGCTACAACATCCCTTCGAACATTATTTAGATATTATCCATGAACAGTCGATCTTCAACCCAGCTGACCGAAACGAAGTAAAGCAATCAAAATGGGTTTCAAACTAGTAGCAGCACTGGCTGGGATAACATCCCAACCAATGTGATTAAAGCTGTATCTGGTGTACTATTGTAACTCCCTTGACCCAACTTATCTCTAAGTCACACCAGCAGAGGATTTTTCCTTCTGCACTCAAAATCACTAAAATTTGTTAAATGTTTTTAAAAATATAAGCAAAACTGACCAAAAATTGTCGCTCAATATCAGCCCAGCCCATCATAGCAAAGTATTTGTCAAAATATCTTATGTTAGTCAATAAACTCACTTTGTATCAACTAACCTACGTTGCCAAGATCAATGCTTTATCCTGGCTTTCTATTGATATTCGCTGAAGGTGTTGTTGATGGGTTCGATAGATGAAAAGTCACTGTTGCACCTTTTGTTAACTTAAGAAAAACTTTCGATTGTGTCAGCCGTGAGATTTTGGTCGCAAAAATTACAACAAAATGGATTTAGTTTCATTACCATGGGTTGGATCAAAAATGATTTTCATGATAGAAAATAGATAGGGAACTGGAATAAGCAATCATCATCCGTCAATACGCTGAATATAGAAGTACCACAAGAGTCGATCCTTGGGCCTTTGCCTCTCCTTATCTATTTTAATAGCATTGTAAACACAAGCGACAGATTATCATTTTTTTCAGCTGACGCTATAGTTTATTTCAAAGAAAATACCTCAATGATTAGCTAATCAGCTGTGCTATTATTCAACTCATTTGTTTACAAGCGTTTAAAAGTGTCTTCAAGTGTTTACGAGTGTATGACGCGAGTCAAGCATCAGACAAGTTGTATAAGTGATCGAACTATTATGTGCCATTCATTTAGTGTACTGATTTAACGTTTGTGTTTGTAAGCATCAAAATAATTAAATATAAGTGTAGGAATTGAAGGTAACTTCAAACAAAGCTTAAGCACGTGCGAGGAGTAGGAGTGCGAGCAGAGGAGGATGACGAGGCTTTTGGACGAGAACGCGAAGAGGATGTCGTCGCTTCTCTTGCCCTCCTCGGTCTTTTCTGTCAGGCTGGGCGAGCATGTCTACAGAAAGGTCGAGAAGCAAGACGAAGAGCTACTCGTTTGTCGTTTCTTCAAGGTGGAGGGCAAGATGAACAAGGTCCTGAGGGTCTTCTGGGGCCTGCAGAGAAGAGACGATGACGAAGATAGCCTTGCTGCAAAGGTCTATGTCCTCCAGCACCAGCTATGCTCCTTCATCAGTGAGTCGGGCCACATAACCGATCGCGTTCTGGAGGAGGTGCGTGAGGAGACCGAAAGGATGCGTGAGTACAACAGCAACCTCAACGGACGTGACTAGCGGATTGTTATCAGGTTCGTACAGGGTTGTTAAGGTCACGAAGAACGTTGAGATTTTGGCTTCAACCTTATGTGGGAACTTACATTCCGATAAGGAGAAGGCTAGCAAGAGCCTGGCGAAAACCATGAGGAGACCAATGAAAGTAAGCACACTTGTAATCCATGCCTTACAGCTGGATGAAGAGGCTTCCCGGAAAAGAGTTGCCCAGGGGACCCAGTTCCATCGTAAAAGAGTCCTGCGGGTTAGGCCCTGACTTCCTACGGTGACGTATTGGGTAAGAGTCAGCAACGGCAACTCGAATCCACCCCTAAGCCCCTGTCAGGCCCACCGGTACTGGATGTGAGCCCACAAATCGCTACCACCCTTACACCCAGCCCATTAGGTCATCAGCTGCCTGTAAATCAAAGACCAGAATTAAGCTGAAGCCCCCTACCATGACATCCTGAAATCGATATCGCACCCTGACTCGATGAAGCGATGTCGACTCGGAAATATTTCAGTAGGTCTAAAACCCGCGTTCGAGATGCTAACGCGAACACCTTCGAAAAGCTCACGAACCTGGATGGCAAAACTGCGGTGCTTGTTATAGGTGAATATCTTCCAACATCAGGCTATCCAATTGGTTCATCGGTATAAGGCAGAGAGGCGTGTCATTTACTATCCCGGTACCTCACTTGATAAGATCAAAGGTGCCTTTGGGGAGGTGGCGGTCATCAGCCCGGAGACACTCATAATCGGCCATGTAAGCACCAACGATCTGAAGCGGACAGGGTTGGAAGATTTGCTAGACAAGTACAGGAGCAGCTGATTTCTGACCAAAGGGGCAGAGACGAATCAAGTAGTCATCACGACCATCCAGTCACAAGTTAATGTAAACAAGTCGAGCATTCAAGACTATTTGCAAGTCTGATGAAGTATCCTTCATCAACTTGTATGATGACTTTCGGGAAAGGTTAGGTCTATTCCTAAAAAAACGGCCAACACCTGAATGCCATTGGAAAGGCCAGATTAGGCAGACTGCTCCGCATACGCCCTAAAAAATATTATGCCCAAAGGCTTGGGGAAAAGCTTGCTTTTAAAGGGTCAGTTTTAGCCGCAGAGAACCCTACCTGTATGGCTCTGTACTCACAGCAAATCTCCTGACGGGACGAACCGCGAGGATTGGTGACCCTGTATTCGTTTGATGTCATTGGCATTTACTAAACATGACTCAATCTCCAGAGTAGGAACCTGGTAGCAGAAATATTGTTACTAGACTACAATATGTTCAGCGTGGACAAACCCACTTTGACTAAAAGAGGGACTGGGTCCATGCTGCTCATAAAGGAGAAGCTTCATCCATTTCTTAGAACGACAATCGCAACTGTTTTTTTGCAATATCCTCAGCGCTAAAATTTACGTGGCCCAAGCGACATTAAAGCTGGCACACCTTTACGTAACACGATGCCCAACTCTATGAGAAGGGAAGAAATAGTCTCGAATAATCACGAGACAGTCATCGTCTGCAATCTGAATCTCCCATTTATTGACTGGCGGAGCTTTACTTCCAGGCCCTATGCAACAAACTAATAAAGTTGATCGTTGATAATGACATGACCCAGTATGTTCGTGAACCAACCAGGGGGAAAACATACTGGACCTATGTTGGAAATAAACAGCATGAATCCAATTAGGATGTGGCCTTGTCGGCCACATCCTAATTGGAAATAAACTAGTAGGTTCTGATCACAATATGGTGGCATTCATCATAAAAGCTCCCCATTCTGTCCCCCACGGAGCTGTACGCCACTCCAACCTTGCTCGAGCAGACTTTTACGGGATAAGCGCGCAACAGAGGGCGCGTTATTTGATCGAACAACTCAGAGACGGTACGGTGGATGCTTGCTATCGTATTGCCAAGGAGAAAGTTCGTGAGGCCTGCGACCGCTACATAACCATGCGGACAATTGATCCCGCTCAGAAGATAAGGCCCACTTAGTGGAATGTCGAAGTCGCAAGGGCCTCAACGCGTAGCTATGATCTAATTGCGCAACGATGGAGGAATGACACTGACGGGACGACAGAATTGCATCGCGTAGAGTGTAGGCAGCCACAGTCTAGTCTGATCCTCCAAGCGCACAAAAGAGAAAAGCATAGCGAACAGCGCCAGAGAACACAGAGGGATTCTATCGCTACGTCGATGAGCGTAGAATCGCAACAAGCTTGGTTGTCTCACTAATGAATGATGATGGTTTCCATAGGACGTCACTTGAGGACATGACCAGTGTACTGATTAACTTCTTTTGCTCGGTGTTCACAGTTGCACACACCGAAAGCGAACAACACACTGTATATAGTGGGGAAGTAGCCTCAAATAACATTGTGTTTTAACGCGAGAAGATGTTAAACAACTTGAAGGACTAAACATCTATAAGACAATTTGTCTCGATGAACACCACCCAAGAGTTCTCATGAAAACCGGGAACAATTAACGTATTCTCTGGCTCCTACTTTTCCTTAATCGATGGGGAGTGGCGAGGTCCCTGAAGACTGGAGAATTGCTACTGTCACAGCAATCGTCAAGAAATGTGACCGACAATCGCCCAGCAATTATCGACAGCACAGTTTGACGTCAGTCGTGTGCAAAGCCGAGAGATTGATACGAGATCATCTAGTCGACCACCTAGAAGACGACAGCATGAATCACGACACTCAGCACGGTTTCTGTCGCAAGAGAAGCTGTCGAACGAATCTGCTGGACTTTTTTTAACAAGATGATCTACGCGTACGATCATCACAAGGCAGGATTTGCCATCTACCTAGCCTTTCAAAAAGCCTTCGACTAGGTGCCGCACAGAAGACTATTACACAGAATCTCTGAGCTCGGCATCTGGGGAAACGTACGTCACTGGCATCGCGCCTGGCTAACAGGGCTCAAGCAAAGAGTTTACATCGACCAGTCTATGTTCAATTTGGCTCCGTCACCACTGAGGTGCCTCAGGGCAGTGTCCTGGGTGCTGTCCTCTTCCTTATCTATGTAAACGACAATGACGCTGGGTTTTTCTGCCATGCTACGAAGAGTGCGGGACAGACTCGCGATCCAACAAGACCTTGAAAACCTCCTCCTATGGTCAAAAGCTTGGCAGATGCTCTTTTATGTTGCAAAATGTAACGTTATTCAAGTGGGGTGTCGCAAGTTTCCACTTCAACTAAGCAATGGCAGGAAGTGATCTTACTGCTCTCGACCAACAGCGAGACTTGGGTGTCCTAATTTCGATAGACTTGAAATG
Organism: Gammarus roeselii; assembly: GCA_016164225.1. Lineage (NCBI taxonomy): Eukaryota > Metazoa > Arthropoda > Malacostraca > Amphipoda > Gammaridae > Gammarus > Gammarus roeselii. The sequence continues at coordinate 5,141 of SDVV010025236.1, read as the reverse complement.
AGACGCGCAGGTCAATGAGAATTTCAAGATAGCAAGCCGAAACCATGTGGCTCCATTTCGTGTGAGTTCTTTAGCAAAACGACGGACATAGTAGTGTCGTTGGGCAAGTCCATCACTCGTGCTCAACTGGATCATGCAGTCCCTCTCTGGTCTCAACACATGAGGGGGAACATTGCCAAACTGTAATGCATACCGAATCGCGCATCCCGCAGCTATGCCACCAATGTTAAAAGAATAGGCTTAAGGAGCTTAACCTCACTAACCGCGATCAACGAAGGCTGAGGAATCAGCTCATTGAAACCGTCAAATAGTTGGAAGGATTCAATAAAACAAGTCCTGTATGTCTATTTGACACTAAACCACAACATTCGTACCCAAATGAAAAGAAGCAAAATTTGTGGTAAACGACCATAACGCAACACTTTTCCCGATCGCAATCTCACGGAATTGGAAAAACCTACCAGTCGCGGTAGTGGGCGCTGAATCCGTGAATGCATTCAGAAATGCACTCGACAAACTCCGGGGTAAATGAAAGGAAACCACCATTGTGAATGACAAGGCTCCCCAGGAGCTGCCAATTTTTTTTATGAAGATTGTTATTATTATTATCATTATAACTATTATTATCATTATTATTATTATAATTATTATTATTATTACTATCATTATCATTATTATCATTATCATAATTATTATGATTATTATAAGTTTTTTATTTTTATTATTAATATTGTCATTATTGTTATTAATATTATTTTTTATTATATCGTATTTTACTTGTTAATTTCAGTATTATCATTATTATTATCATTGTTCTTCGTATCGGAACGGTTTGTACTGTTATTGTTATTATCACTAACAATATTATTATCCATTACGGTACGATTCCTACCGTGATGTACTGAGTGAGAACCCGTAACGACAGTTCACATCCACAGCAATAACTAAGTCAGGGCCACTGGTATTGGATATGAGCCCACAACTGCAGATCGCAACCACCCCAATACCCTTATCATGACTGTCTACTTCCCGTAAGCTTATAAGGATATTTGCTGCCCGCAAACCATAGACCGGGGAGAAGCAGATGCATGGGCCAATATACCCGGGAATCGGAATCGCACCAAATGAGAGCCAGCTGCTCAAACTCGACGGGGCGGTATAGATTCAGGAGTATAGCACCATGTTGGTATTATTGTTAACATTATTACTATCCATCCCGGTACGACTTTATCCCTACCGTGCAGTACTGGGTGAGAGCCATAAGCTGCAACTCACATCTATCACAAAAACCAGTTTCAGGGTGATCGGAATTGGGTGTGAGCCTGCGACGGCAGCACGTACCCACTCTTAACTCCATGGGGCCGTTCTAACCGTAATCCTGAAAGATAATCTGCTGACCTGAACAGATATGTAGAGACCACGATATCCTGGGATTGAAATTGGGCCAAAGACAGGATATCACATTTCCTTTTTATTCTTCTTCGTCTCTCTCTGTTACAGGAGGGAAGACAAAAACAAAAACTTACAACTGTCATCCGGTTTCATTGCTGTGGCTGGTGCACTGGAAAAAATTAACATCTTAATTCACACACCACAGATTTAATGCGGGACCCTGTATTGCAAGGGGCAGTGAGACATAAAAACTGTTTAGCTCTTCCAAACAGATGTTCTGGTCCTCGTAATACTGACATTGAGATGACCATTGTTGAGGTAGCGGACATTCACTCATTTTTTTGTAAGGCCAGCTATTGTCGACACGTGTTATGTCAGCGGTTTTGATATTTAAACATTTTGAGCCTTTCTTTCGATGTGCAACTTCATTCCAAGGAGATGCCCCTCCAACATCTCACCCAGAAAAACCTAATGCTCTTCAAGGAATAGCAAGTGTATCGAAAAACGTATTTTACGGAACACATGGTGGCGGGTCACTGCCCAGGTAACTGGGCATGATGATGTACAACTTTTGCGTCTATCTACATTTCATAACTCGTATGCTTATTTGAATCTCCTAAGATTGAGTCTACCAAGGGTAGATTTATTCTGAGGAAAGGTCTCTCCGACGTCTCACCTTGCAGGGCCACAGGCTCTTCAAGGAACCACGTGTGCACAAAATGCATTTCTTCTAATCACTTGAGGGAGGACCACTGCCCAGGTAACTGGGCCTGACGATCTTCAATTTTTGCGTATATTTTAAAATTATCATAAATCGTATGCTCATTTCGATCTAGACTCAATACCTAAGTAGATGCTTTATGACCCCAACTTCTGGTTCAAGCCAATAGGCATGCTCGCGAGGTGAAGTATGAGACCGATGAGAGTATGTCCGTGTCCCTTCTTAACTGTAATTGTTTCGAACAGGACAGACAGGTGAAACTGACCTAGATATAAAGTTTCTCTTCCCATCTCCACTCGTCCCAATCGCATTATTGACATCATTTTAACCTTCATTTTCTTGTATATGTGCCTCGTTCACTATCACCCACTCTTCCTTCAGGGTAACGACTCGACATGAGCACTTGTGCTCGTTCTATTCCCTCAATCTATTCTAGTCTACTAATATGGATAGTCTATTGGTCCACATTTCGAACTCGTTCACATCCAATAACTTGACGCTAAATGTTGACATTACGCAGGTCATACTATTTTGTTGGATAAAAAATGCCGATTCCTAACACAAAGGTCGAATTGATAGGTCGAGAATTTGCATATGTGGCATAAACAAAGTATCTCGGTGTAAAAGTAGACCTGAGTCTTAACTGACAAGATCACGTCCCATTTGTTGATGGAAAAATTATCCAAAATCGTGTGGCATCCTCTTTACAAAATGGAAAATTGCCTCGCCACTCATGCAAGAAGATTTTCGTATTACAGCTTTATTCATCCTTTACTGGCTTATTGTATAAACGATTCTGTTTCAACTTTCTAAACAAACTTGTGACCTATCATTCTTACGTAGCCACACGTTGCCTCTCTTTTGTCAGTGAAATATTCTCCCACTGTGTCACATCATGAACTTTCGCCTCAGTTTTTGTTTACAAAGCTTGAATCAATTCACTTACATTGCCAACGGTTTTTTATTAGAAAGAACCCTATAATCTTCCCTACAATTCGGATTTATAAATTCAGCGTAACTCGTCCATACCGAACCAAGAATTTTTGCCTAAACTTGCAATTCGATTGCTAAAGATACATGGACGAGTAGCAGGATGAGTCACTCCAAATTAAAACTAAAATTATACCTGTTTTAACTTGAACGTCCAATCATATCCGCTATGCAATTTACCATATCAACTATTTGTTTGTCTTCCATTTCATTTAATGGATACTTTCGTTCATTTTTTTCCTATCCAAAGTTAAGTATTCACATTTTCAGTTATTTCGTTCATATCGAAACCTGTTCAATTATTAGAGCCAACTTTTATGACACATTAAAAAAAATCCTGTGCATATGTAACATGTCATGTTAACTAATCAGTTAGATTCAAAATTTGTGTCATTTAGAGCTAAACCTTGTGTGCGTAAATGTAACATACATTTTCATGCATGACATTTTATATTCTCAGTTTCCTACTTATTTCTGTTTGTTTAGACAGAAATTTTTCATAATGAAGTTAATGTCGGATGATTTAACAAAACCATAATTAATTTTTATTCAATAGTCCATTGTAACTTTTTTATCTGTCTGGACATATTGAACAATAGAAAATATGTAGAGAATGTCCTTCAACAATGACTATCGATTGGTGGGATGTGGAGATAAATTAACTGCCTAACCTTAATTCTAAGTTAATATTAGGTATATCTACGTATCTGTAATGTAGTCTTCAGAGCAGCTCAACCTGACGAAGGCTTGGCACTACCCATCTGTGTATTCGGATATCTCGGTAATATTTAACCTGTCATCATATCTACATAAATTTTAAATTCTTAACATACTTGATGGAGGCCAGTTTCCGACACTTGGAAGCACGTTTTCTTCAGGACATAAATCTGTCAAGGGAAACTGTGGGCCCTCAGGAGACAGGTCTTTCTAGAAATCCGTGTGCCTTCAGGACACATGGCTTCATAAGAAACTGTGTGCTTCCGGGACCCATGTCTTTTTCGGAAACGTTGTGCCCCCGGGACACATGTCTTTCTAGGAAAACCTTGTACCTCCAAGACACATGTCTTTCTAGGAAAACCTTGTGCCTCCAGGACACATGTCTTCCTAGGAAAACCTTGTGCCTCCAGGACACAAAGGTGATTGATGTTACATTTAGCCTCCTAGTGGTATATCGATTATATAACACTCTCATCAAATATCTTATTTACTTTGTTGTAGCTCTTTACACCTTAGCATTGGAAGCTCTCACATGCTCTGCTCCCCACTCTCCGCGCTCCGTCTTGCCAGCTTTTGCTTCCGCCTCGCCCGTGCTCGCCATTAGCGGCTTGGCCATTAGCGGCTTATGGCGCTGTCCTGTTTCCAGCTCCCTCGTCAGGTCGCTTTTATTCAGCTTTAGCTCTGGTCAGATAAGTTAGTAGACTAAACTGTTTCACGATGTCCCAAAGGTTTGTTCAACACATTGATGGAGTTACCAGGTCAGACTCATTGTCTCATTTCAGAAACAACGTCTCAATCAACATTTAATTCCTTATAGACACCAACTCGCAGTGGTATTGCTTAGTGTACCATGTCGCCACACTACCTCTGCCAGACGCCGACTTTGCAGTAGGGGCTTTTGTACCATGACACCACTCACCGCTTTAACCTTTGCCACACCCCGTCTTCGCAGTTTGCTTCAGTGCATTATTATGTCTATCGCTATCTGATGACTTCTTTTATCTGGGCTCCGTACAACAAGTCAATCATTACACACATAATTTCATAATATTAGGTAAACAATTTTCGAATTGCTTTTGACGCAAAAAATCCTTTTCATTTTATGTAAAACAACATTTCGTCCAATTAACATCAATCATGCAGGTTTGAGAAAGAGTAAATAATACAAATCGGAAAGTATCCTTTATCCCGCCAACTTGAAACGTAACGAACGAGATTCCTTTTCCGTCCGAACGATGGTATAAAAGTCCTGTTAATCTATTCAATATATTCTTCTTATGTCATCTGAGAAAAAAAAAATTAACTGTTCGCCTCAAAATTA
>SDVV010025235.1:0-12456 GCA_016164225.1 Gammarus roeselii | reverse complement strand
AATTCTATGTATACATTCAATATATATTGCATAGTAGTTTTGTATGTTATGAATCTATGTATATATATATATATATATATATATGTATATGAATACCATAAATTCTATGTATACATTCAATATATATTGCATAGTAGTTTTGTATGCTATGAATCTATGTATATGTATGTATGCAGAGTGAAACAGGAATAAAAATGTTACGTATTTTTTCGGATAAGATAAGTCTTATTTCGCTACTGGTAAAAGCAAGCGTCCTCAAAGATGTGCCTGGAAATAATTAATTCATTCTACCACCTTGAGCACGGTTATTGTGCTGTCTCTCTACCATCTTGAGCACGGTTATTGTGCTGTCTCTCTACCATCTTGAGCACGGTTATTGTGCTGTCTCTCTACCATCTTGAGCACGGTTATTGTGCTGTCTCTCTATAACAGCGACAAACAGAGAAATTGGTAGCCGACCCTAAATTGAATAATACCCATGAAAGCTTGAATCACCTCATCAGTTGTGCTGAATGGCTTACTGGTTAACGTCCTGAACTCGTATTCTTGCGACGCGCGTTCGAATCTTCCGAGGACTAATTTTGTTCCAATGATGAATTCACTGTTCATTAAAATAAAACTAACGAAATTGTTGTTATGTTCTTTTTAATTACTGTGGTAGGGATTTCGATAGATGCACACAAATTACTGACAGAATTAATAAATTGTAGTATGCTATTGAACTGCAATTTAGTAAACCAAGCCCATTTCATTTACTCAACTGTTACTCAAATTGTTTGCCATACATTTTTGACTCTTCTACAACACGAATTGGTACTCTTCGTTTCAAGAGGCTTAGGAGTTTTTTAGTCATATGAGTTAATCTGTCATTGGTGGACCTCTTTCTAGTTTCAAGCTGAATCTTGGCATGGAATGCGTTAGAGGGTATTGGCCTTTTTGGAATCTCTGTCGATACTTTCTATAAATTGTTATCAAGAATTGAAGTTGTGTCTGCAACCTTAGATCCGACCCAATTAATAAATGAGATCTTGTCAATCCAAATCGGATGACGTACTTGGTTTGTGTCAGAAGCCGCTGTTGCTGAACTCTAATGCGTCTCCTCTTCCTCCCACAGTTGTTGACTCAGCGGTTTGTGTCAGAAGCCGCTGTTGCTGAACTCTAATGCGTCTCCTCTTCCTCCCACAGTTGTTGACTCAGCGGTTTGTGTCAGAAGCCGCTGTTGCTGAACTCTAATGCGGCTCCTCTTCCTCCCACAGGTGTTGACTCAGCGGTTTGTGTCAGAAGCCGCTGTTGCTGAACTCTAATGCGTCTCCTCTTCCTCCCACAGTTGTTGACTCAGCGGTTTGTGTCAGAAGCCGCTGTTGCTGAACTCTAATGCGTCTCCTCTTCCTCCCACAGTTGTTGACTCAGCGGTTTGTGTCAGAAGCCGCTGTTGCTGAACTCTAATGCGTCTCCTCTTCCTCCCACAGTTGTTGACTCAGCGGTTTGTGTCAGAAGCCGCTGTTGCTGAACTCTAATGCGGCTCCTCTTCCTCCCACAGGTGTTGACTCAGCGGTTTGTGTCAGAAGCCGCTGTTGCTGAACTCTAATGCGTCTCCTCTTCCTCCCACAGGTGTTGACTCAGCGGTTTGTGTCAGAAGCCGCTGTTGCTGAACTCTAATGCGTCTCCTCTTCCTCCCACAGGTGTTGACTCAGCGGTTTGTGTTAGAAGCCGCTGTTGCTGAACTCTAATGCGTCTCCTCTTCCTCCCACAGGTGTTGACTCAGCGGTTTGTGTCAGAAGCCGCTGTTGCTGAACTCTAATGCGTCTCCTCTTCCTCCCACAGGTGTTGACTCAGCGGTTTGTGTTAGAAGCAGCTGTTGCTGAACTCTAATGTCTCTCCTCTTCCTCCCACAGGTGTTGACTCTGCAGTCGGCCCGCTTGGTGATGAATCGGGGACGAAAAGTTCTGTGAGCGCTAACCGCAGAATGTATAGATAGTGAAATATCTACGTTCTTTCGTGGCAAATTACGCTGCCAGTGGTCGGATCTCGTAGTGTTGGGCTAATCTTTATAGTTTGCGTTTACAGTGTTGACGTTTGTAGAAAAGGCGAAGAATAAAGATTCCCGAAATGTCTTCCGCTCACTGCGGTGTTGACAAATAAATGTTTAAGTTATTCACATGTGCCTGCGCTTGCACTTAACTGCCGCGTTTAATAATTAACTATTCAATTGTTGTACCGGTGTTTGAAAGGCATCCGTGACAGACCTTTTCTGATAAGTCCGAAGTGCCTATGAATATTCGGTTCTGACAAGTGTCCTCCTTCTTCATATCATCAAACGAACCATTTGCCACCAGATATCTAAAAAATATAAAAGTTCTTACCGAGAGCCAGACTTTATTGAAGCACACTATCGCAGAATCTTTTGACAGATCACTCAAACAATATTTTTGAATGATTCCAGGGGAAGACGAGCATGAACTGCGCGACGTCACTATCACCCCATCGTCTTCGGCTTCTTCTCACAATTCTTGGCTTTCCAAAGCTTTTTATCTTTTTCTGAAACGCCTAGTTTTATCATCTCCTGGCTCTCCCTCTTCCAAGATGGTGACTCCCCACAACCATGCTTATCGCGCCGTCAGCACAGAGAACCTCCTGGCACCTCCAGAGGAGGCGTTCGCGCCCTTCCTGCAGAGGCCAAGGATAGTCATGGGGGACTCGGCGGATTCCAATGACAGCTTGCTAGGACCACCTAGCCAGTACCTGAACCTGACTCAGGAGGTCCCTGGGGGCACCAGATCCGTACCAGACATAGAGATGCACGCCAGGGATACGCGACACGAAGGCTCTGGTCATCGAGGACAAAGGCACCTGATGAGCCACGTCAGATGCTCGTGCTCCCACCTGCCCCGGGCGACATCCAAGGAGAGTGTGAGATCTGTCCAAAACAATGAGATCTTGGTGGTGGCCCCCTCCTCCTACCGGTGAGCATTGGGTATAACTAAAATCTGTTCAGTAAACACACATAGGAAATACGATTATGTGTTTCGAGATACCTTGAGAAACGATTGTATTGGCTTAAGCTCAACTATTCACTTTCAGCAGAAAGGTCTGTAAAAAATAGTGTTCATCACTTCGTAGTTGAATACAACAACTAAGTTACATTGCCAATTTTCGTTTGCAAATTCAAGTACAAAGGTAATGCGAATTAAGGAATCAATATTTTTTCAGTGATATCTTCCATTAGGGTTGCTAACCACAACCATGTGTAATGAATCGACATACATAGTAAAAAAGTCTGAGATTTAAGAACATTTCGAAAATTTAACTCGCAGGTTTAAATCACTAATACTGAAGTTGAAAGTACACGGTTGACGCATTCCATTCACTAGACTAAACACTAATAACGCCTTATTTCAACCAATGTGTTTACTTTGCATGCAGATAATTTAGAACGATGAAATGGACTGCATGCGAACTATTATTTCTTCAGAATTTGCTAATAAATTGTTAAATTTTTACAATCCACCTCAATTGCTCAAGGAAAACGTACTTTCCCCACATTTGGTCAGAAGAGGATAATTGGTTCATGTTGTGATCTTCTGACAGTATCATACAAATTCCGCTTACAAAAATCTGTGTTAATACTGCATTGAGTACAAGCCTCGTGCTAAGAATTATGCCGTCCCCTGTCACTCTCGGCCGTAGGTATCCGTGATGCCTCATGTCTCTTAGGCGACAATGTATTGTTCCATGCTTCTCAAGAAATAACGGTACTAGTAATTTTTGGTTCCGTTTTTAGGCGATACTAGTCCTGTAACTATTTCTGTCTTCGGCGTCATGCAGCCCGTTGATCGGATGTTGATTGGCACTTGCGGCTGACTCTTTGGAATCCGGCTGGGTGCTGTCTGTTATACTACGATAAAGCGCTGTCGACTGTACTGTTATGGAGACATGGGATGCACGTTCTCCTCAATATTATTTGTCCCGTTACCTTCATTCATGAAGACTTTAGATTCTCATGCGTTAGCAAAGTGACCGATTTTCCAACACATAAAACTTCAACGCAACGAATCCTTTCATCCCCATCGTCCGTGAACCTGATACAGATGTAGTTTCCGTGCACTTGCAAGGCCCTGTCATTCTTCCTGTATGACCTTCTAAAGCCTTTTGTGTTATAATTTGGCCGTGTACACTGCAGTTATTTGTTCAACTACATCCTTCCACAGGAATATTCTGGGATGATGGCTTCCACCACCGTCGACATTTTTGGTACAGGTGCTTTGTTTGTAGATCCATGTTGTCCAACGGCTTCCCTTAGCATTCGGTGTTTAACGCAGATAGCAGCTTCAAGAACAGAAGCCCTACAATGATTCGGTCCCGAAGCAGCCTACTTATTCAGGAAGCGCTGAACACGCATTAATTCCCAAGATGTTCTTCTGCTATATTTTTTGTTGAATCTCTGATATTACACTTAGAAGTACGCATGACCCCCGATTGTGACGCCCCTTGTTGTGTTCGTTTAAAATCGCAGATTTCTAGGCTATGTAGTTATGAAACGCGAATCGAAACGGGACGTATTCGAAGACTTCCGAAGAAGAGAGGATCATTCGGTGATCGTGGTCTTTGTCTTCCGTCATGTTTATTTCAACACTTTAAATATCACGATATGCTTTCAACCCTGAAATCTTTACCTAGTCGCAGTATTATGTTGGTGAGAGCTACGCTAGGCGTAGAAAGATGGGCATTTGCGAGTGCGTACGAACCTGGTAGCGAGAGGAGTGAGAGGAGAGGGAACAATTTTGGACTGACCTGAGTGAGTGTATTGAGTGATTGTACTGGACCTTAATGCGAGAGTTGGAGATGTAGTGGTGGAGAATAAGATTTGGAGGTTTGGCGTCCCTGGTAGGAATGACAGTGGGGCAAACCTGATAAATCTGTGCATGGAGCAGGAGCTGGTGGTCGGAAACAGCTTGTTCAAGAAAAGAGATATCCACAAGTACACATGGGTAAGGATGACCCATGTGTTCTAACACAAACCGCAGAGTCAACACCTGTGGGAGGAAGAGGAGACGCATTAGAGTTCAGCAAGAGCGGCTCCTGACACAAACAAAGTACGTCATCCGATTTGGATCGACAAGATCTCATTTAATAATTGGGTCGGATATAAGGTTGCAGACACAACTTCAATTCTTCAATTCTCGGTGGAGAGCCTCGATAGATTTTGTGCTAATTTTGTGGAGAGTGACGGGGAGGTAGTTACATGTGCGGGTGTTGAGAGTGGATGATGAGATCTGCTGGTGGAAGGTAGATTGAGAGTGTAGAAGAGGTGAAAGGGTAAGAAAAGAGTGGGAGGAGGAACAGAGGTAATAAAAAAGAGTGAACTGAAAGTGGAAATCAGAGCTGAGGAGTTCCAGCTGGTGTTGAGGGAGGAATATGACAATCTGTAGAGGAAATTGGGAGACTTTCAGAGATACGTTGTATAGATGAGCAAAAAATGTGCGTGGTGTGCGCCGTGTGGGCGGGTGCAGAAAGAAGGGCTGCGAGTGGTGGAACGAGGAGGTCAAACTGAGGTTGCGCAGAATATAAAAGCATATGAGTAATAACAACTATACAGAGAAGATAAAAAAAGAGGTGAAGCAGGTGGTGAAGAAAGCTAAACGGGATGCTGATGCCAGACCGGGAAGACGGTTTTGGCCAAATTTGGAGGAGAACAAAAAGATGTTCTGGAAAGAGGTTAAGAGGGTGAGATAGGGGGAGGTCGGAACGACCAGTTGTTGTTGGAAAGTGGAGATGTATGGAAAAGGTGGGCAGAGTATTTTGATGAGTGTTTGAATGTCGAAGATGACAGCGATGCTGACATTGTTGCTGTGGGTTGTGATGCACTGATACCGGTTTTGGGAGAGGTTTGTTACCGATATTACCAGGGAGATGCAGGACCTTGGTTTGGTCTACCACTTTTCAGTGAGTGAAAATGGATAGAGTAACGATTGTTAAATGGCTGGTGAGGCTACTGAATCTGTGTTCTGAGGCGGGCATGGTTCTGATTGATTGGCGAAGTGCTTGCCTTGTTTCGCTGTGTATGGGCAACAGAGATAAACAGGAATGATGCAACTCATGAGGTATCAGGTTGTTGTGTGTGGTTGGTAAGTTGAACGGGCGAGTGCTGATTGGAGAGGAACAGTGCGGCTTTGGGAGTGGTAGAAGGTGGGCCGATAAAATTTTGCAGTAAGGCAGGTCTATGAGAACTACCATACAGAGTGGAGTTGAGAGTTTTTATTTTGGCAGCAGAACATGTGTCCGGGTGGGTAGCGAAGTGAGAGGTTGGTCCACATTGAAAGTGGGTGTGAGACAAAGCTGCGTTATGTCTCCCTGGCTTTCAATCTCTACATGAATGGAGTGGTCATGGAGATGAAGACAAGTGTAATGGGTCGTGACATGGAGTTGTTAGAAGCGAATGAGTAAAGTTGGCATTTGAGCCAGTTACTGTTTGCACATGATACGGCACTGGTGGCGGATTTAGATGAGAAGCTGTGTATGCTAATATCGAAATTTGGAAGAGTGTGTTAGAGGAGGAAGCTTCGAGTTACTGTAAAATTATAGTAACAAGATGCTCAAGGAATTTAGAGAGTTAAATGGACTGTTATTGGAGGTATTTCGGTGTTTTAAGAATCTGGGCTCCCATAGGGAGAAGGCAGAACAAGTGTAGACTGAGGTGAAGTCGAGAGGGAAGGAAAGGTGCCAAGTGTTGGGTGCACTGAAGAGTGTAATGAGCTGTAGGACGTTGGGTATGGAAGCAAAGAGAGGGTTGTGTGATGGTGTTGTTGTCCCAATTCCTCTCGATGAAGCTGAGACTTGTGGGATGAGAGCAGAAGAGAGAAGAAGGTAGAATTTTTTCGAGATGAAATGTTTGAGGAGCATTTATGGAATGATGCTGAGAAACAGGATCAATAAAGACGTAATTCTAATTAGAACTGGGAAAGTAAAAAAGTTAGAAGACAGAGTAGATTCGCGTGTTCTGAAATGGTTCAGGCACATGGGGAGGATGGATGAAGGGAGATTGGTAACAAAGGTGATGAAGGCGGAGGCGAGTGGACGTAGGCTCTGAGGTAGATCGAAGTTTGGGTGGATGTATGTTGTGAAGCAGGCGTTAGGAAGGAGAGACTTGAGCGTGGAGGTGACAAGAGAGCGTGTAATGAATTTGAGTGAACGGGAGAATGGTTGGGCCTAGTTGAAAATGGATGACTTTTGACGCTGCCCTGATGTGCTTTCCCGCCTTAGGCATCTCGTTGAGAAACGGGCTGGTAGTGCATGGGTGAGGAGGCCGGTCATCATGACGTGGCAAGGGTAAACCAGTCACACTGATGGGCCCTGCTGCTGACACTGACCTCGGACCGCACTCATGGCCAGATTGTTTGTTGCGGGGTCATCGGCCAGACCCTTCAGCGCAAACGGGCGAAGTTGTACGAGTGTATGAGAGAAGTGTAGGTGCGCTTCGGCATGGTATTTGTACATGTATGTATGTGTATGGGCAGACGACTTGAACACGTCCATATGATGATGGATTGATTTACAGTAAAATGTTTTGGGATGGTTTAAGCCAGTGAAACACAAGGCCAAGACTAGACTGATTCGACCCATTCAGTCCCATCGTGTTAACGGGCCTCATGGTTCACAGTTTCGTAAATATCGGAAATTCTGAACCTCTCTCTCGCTCCGCGCGAGCGTAGCTAACATGTGCTGACAACCGAAACCGAGTAGGCGTTGTTCGGTGTCGCTATCCAAAACACTTTATTGCTCTTGATATCGTGTTTAGATCGTCGGACATCTTTGAATCTTTCCCGTTACCACAAAGAATTGAGTTGGCAAGGAAATAGAACATACAGTACAAGTTTAATTTAATAAACTCTTGGATATTGCAACAAGTTACGTAAAGCGGTTCTAGAGAGAAAAAAACAGAAAACTTTCAATATATGAATACTTCTTTTTATAATCGATGAATGAACTGGAATCTATAGATCCCGTACACTACCTCGTTTGAGTGCCCTATCGGTTTATATGCCAGGTCTTAGAGTATTACAGCTGTGAGAAGGATGCCAGCACCATTTGAACTGCTCGGGTGTGAAAGGGCATTAACTTGACTCTCCCACATTGTCTTCACCCCAGAGACCGGATCATCCGCCAGCACTCCCAGCCCGAGACCTGCCTCCACTGTCACGCTCCCAAGCCGTCGGGGTCCCTGCGCTTCCTGCCACGCCTTGACCATCAGCCCCCCTTAGCAGAGGGTTTTGCGTCCATCGCTGCCGACTCTCTTAGAATCAACGGAGCCCTTAGGCACTTCAAACAGGTCAGTGGCTTGGGATGGTATGAGGTAGCTTCACCTCACTTACCATGTGAATTACTATTTTAGTTTCTGCCTACTAGATAATTAAAACATAATTTCCTTCCACTAGAAATCTATAAACAACGAAGAAGACGAGTTATATCCACAAATTGATGCCGACTTCAATCATTGTGCGCGTTCAACTAAATCATGACGATCAAAGCAGCGATACATTTAATGAAATGAAAATACCTCTAATGAAGATGTAGCAATGATTCATCTAAAACATAAGATCACTATACGTCGTAATTTTGATAGTGTGCATACTTTATTTCTGTGTACTCGAGCATCAATTTTGCATAATTTGTTCCACTGAAAACTGTCTGACTAACTCTTATTAATCTATTAATACCTTTGAAAACTATCAATCTTTTCATTCCTTAGGAATCAACGATACGCTCTTTGTTCGTAACTGTTTTAGTTCCAAAACTGTAGCATATTCCTGTGTATATACCTTTTATTGCATCTTCATTGCTAAATAGATGTTATGAATCCAAACAACTAACTATAGATACCAGATACCATCTGCAAGTCATCCTTAGCAAATAATGATCGTTATACCAATTCCCTTCAAGATTTTGCCTGCTTAACGATATCAATTGAGAAGACCCATTTTTGTGTGGTGATTTCAACATCAATCTTCTCAATTTCATCAATGAAGTCGGGATTTTATATTTTACCAACTTTACAAATATTTTATCTCCTATTCCACTTGTTACTGAACCTACTCGAATACCTAAGACTACATCTACTTCCACACTAATTGGCCACGTATTCACAACATATCCGTATGAGTTCCTCTCCGGGATAATATTGTCAGACTTCACCTATCGCCTGTTCTTTTTTAATAAATAAAGGGTTTCACGGACAAGTCACTTGTTTACAATCTTGAAAATACAAGAGCGAAATACCGCAAATATGAACGATGAGTCTTTGAAGGCAAGGTAGTTCAACATTGGAAATCCTATTTTTTAACGTAATGGATAGTAGTATTCCTGATGGTGAGATAAAAGAATTTTTTGGTATACTATATTAAACATATAATAATTGCTGTCCAATCAAAAAGAAACCTTCGTTTCAAAAATTTGAACAGAAATCTTGTCAATAGAAGCCAATTATATATTACACAGACAAAATACAATCCCCGAACATATGTTTTAAAAATTTAGGAACTTTGTTACATATCAAATAATATTGTCCAAAAAACAAATTTTCATTGATACAATTCAACAGGTTTAAAGAAAACACGAAATAACCTGGAATCAAATTAATAGAATTTTCCACCCACCAGGCTCTACTGAAAGAAAGATACTATTAAAACAATTATTGTGCTCGATGACACTAGACTTGAAAATAATGTTAAAATTGACAATGTATTTAATGAGTTTTTTTTTAAATAACGGTAAGACAATTACTGCATCTTGTGACACTAGCCCTTTTGATCCATTACACTACATGTAAGGTTACGACCCTAATAGTTCTTCCGTAAATCAATAACACCACAAGATATAGGGAATTCCAATCAATAACACCACAAGATATAGGGAATTCTAATCAAAAACACCACAAGATATAGGGAATTCTATTATATCTCTTCAGGACAATAAATTTACCACATACTCGATTCTTATTAAATTTAATAAGTTTTCATGTAAAATTGTCTCCTGTTTTAGCATCAATAATAGATTTCTCATTCGAATTCGGTATATTTCCTCTACCTCTCAAAATTGCCACCCAACAGTGGAGCTGCTAGAGACACGCGTCGGTAGCTCCGGTGGACTTGGACCACCTTACTAGCAATCTTAAAATTGCGAAAGTCATCCCAATAATCAAATTTGTGGAGTAGAGAATATCAACAATTATAGACCAATTTTTAAATGACCTACGCTTAGTGAAATGTTAAAAAAAGTAGCATACATACAACGGTATAATTATATAAAGCAACGTTCCATTCTTTATCGTTGTTAATTTTGGGCTCGGATTAAAAAATCGATAATGCAAGCAATATTAGATCAATGAATTTTCTGTATCAAAATTCTGTTTCACAACAAATTGTACCATCCATATTTGTTGCCTTATGAAAGGCATTCGATCCCGCTGACCATACTATTTTACTATCCGAATTGAGCTTCTATGGAGTCCGGGAAATGGCGTTGGATTGGTTTCGATCGTACATTTTCAATATACAATAATACAATGAAATAAATTACTCTAAATTAAATCTATTCAATAATAGTCATGACGTCCCTCAAGACGTAATTCTAGAGCTTCTGTTGCTTTGAATCTTTATTATTGATCTTCAAATTATTTCAAAACTATTCAAGGGCATCTTATTTACCATTGATAGCTGTAAAACGGATATGGAGAGGGCGCTAAAAATAAACAATGAATTTGTTCCTTGAATAGTTGTGTCGACACAAGTATATTTGGCAATAATGTTGATAACTTTTTTTATTACATTCTACTACAGACTTACATTGATATGCCTCCGTCGAAAATGGGAAGCGCTATTATTTAGGAAGTAGATTACAATAAATGTCTCGGTTTGCATCTCGACCGTCATCCGACATTCAAATTACATACCAATTATATATCAACTAAATTGAGCAAATCAATTGGTATCCGGTATAAATTAAAATATCTTCTTCCACCAGAAGTTCCCAAAATCATTTATTCGTCACTAGTTTATCCCTATTTATATTATGGAATTGAAGCTTAGTTTGCAAAACATGAAAAATGTAACGGATAAAATGGTAACTACGCAAAATAAACCATGCAGAGCTATAAATAACTTCACTTATACTGAACAAACAAAAATATTTTAGTTGAAATCGAAGAACATTCATGTAATTGGGAATCTTTATTTCTTCCAAACTTTATTCTATATGTGTGAGACCATGATAGGCATCTCCTCGAACATTTTCACCACCAGTCTAATGCAAATTCGCATTCAAGTTGAAATCGAGTGTAATACATTATAACAACTTTTAATAAAGCTATATCTCAATCCTCTATTATCCACTGAAATGTCAAATCGTGAAATTCCATTACGAATGAAATCAAATCTCCAGGTTCATTCTTTACTTTTAAATCCAATATCATATAACATTTTGTCTGACCTAATAATTCAGTAAGCGGCAACTTTTACAAAGTGTATTTATCATTCATCATATTATCTACATTTTAGTTTTTATTCAATACAGATTATTGCTTTTCGATACCATTTTTTAGATGTACAACTATAGGCCAGGTCACTGTTGAAACCCAAGCCCCTCACACGGTCTGTTTCTGTCAATAAACTTAGTTCATAATCTTACGAAACTTGGAATCAGGTTTATAGTCTGCTCGGGTGACGTTCCTTTGTTAGGTAAAGCTGTAATCAGATATGGTAATGAAGTGTTTCAATGTGTTTCAAAGTATTACTATCTGTTGAACGTGTGATGCACTGCGGATGTTAAACGCAGTCTCCACCGGAGTGATTTTCTGTAACATGCCCCTTCTGATCATTTCAGAGAAGTGGCAGATATAAGAAACAAATTTATACTGAAATTTCAAGGAGGAACTTATCCAAACCATTTTTTTTCGTACATCAGCTTGTTCACAAGTTAGACGCCAAAGAATTGAATGCCTGTGTTCGGAAAATACAAACAACAAATTTCTCAAATCATTTAGCTGATTATCATAACAATGTATTTCGACTGTGATTGCGTGATCTTGAACTATAAATATTTTATTTTGTGGGGAAATACAGGAATTAGAACAATAATAGGTTTCCGACGAACATATGATGAGTCAGCCGCCGAAAAATTCTGAACAGTGAAATTTTAATATCGGATTGCATTGTATATGTCTGGGCATCATGTAGGTTCCTTTCGTTTAACAGTGAAACCAATTCGTACATGATTAAAAAACTCATTGTATAACCAGGTTTTCTTAAAGGTTCGGGGACCAAAATTTGAACGACTGGTTGGCCTATTCAAAATATATTTTTGCCCTCGCGGGTTAAAAATATGCACCCTACAATTACGTACGTCTGCCCCGCGGGTTAGAAACACGTACGTTTGCCTCGCGGGTTAGAAGCACGTACCACTAAG
>SDVV010025234.1:0-12456 GCA_016164225.1 Gammarus roeselii | reverse complement strand
ATATATATATACATATATAATTTTACTTTGCTTAATATCTATCGCATTTTTAATGCGAGGCAGGAGGCGTTGTGTTGCATTTCAATGAAAATCATGTTGCATATCTGCAATTTCTTTATCGTACAAGGGATGATTTTTGGGGCTGTTGGAGAAGACCATGAATTGAGCCAGAGGAGATTGCCGCATTTTCCGCCTCAATATCAGCTATACCTTTAAACTGGTATAATATCTACCGCATTTTAATGCTACCGATACAGTATTGCAACTTCGTTGCATGTCATGTTGCATATATGCATTTTCAAGCTAGTAATTCGAGTTAAATCTAGGATATTGATGACATACATTTGTATGATATATTTTTATTGATATTAAATTTTGACACATTTATATATATTAGGAAATGACATGGGCTAATCATTTATACGAGAACATTACTATTCACTCCGAAAATCGACGTGAGCAACTTGGGGTACCTTTAGATAAACGGGTACCTTTGGGAAAAGTGTATGCAACACTTTCAATTCTAACCGTGTAAACAAAACATTGTTTATTGTCGTCAGCGAGCTTTTTCTAGACGCTATTTTTTTATTATACCTGCACGTTTATGACATCGAATCTTTTCAGAATTTTTCTCACATGCGCAAACATTACCATTCACTTCATTCTCGCAGATATCCGAAATAAACCTAATTCTCCTAGCACTCAAACGTTTGAGACACGATTCCCTCTCTTCATGATTCATTTCAACAATTTTGAAACAATGTCATTTATACATTTAATTTTTTTGTATATTTTTTACACTTTTTCACTTGTTACCCTTTCATTACCCCATTTGATAAAACGGTTTCCTTCAACTTTAGCAGGTTTTATCACATGAGGTTTTCCTGATATCACTACCCATATTTTCAGTATTTCCCATTTCGGCTAAAGTTTGGGTCTCCTCCCGCCATATCGATTTAGCCATTTTCATCCATTCTTCATATACTCAGCGCTTTGTTGTTAGAGGTGAAGCACTTTCTTTACTGCTTGCACCCTGTTGAGCACTGTATATCTCATCATTTTTGATACCCAGGTCCGGTTTATTATGTTCTATCAATACACGCGTTGCATCCCTAGAGATTTCTTAGTTCATTTTTAATATGATCATACGCAAGATAATGGCATCGTTTGAGATGTTACCAAAACCCGAACGTCGGTCTTGATTTGCTTAATTTTATCTCCGCAGTGCAAATAACACATATCCTCGTCTCTTCATTTCTATTAAATTATTTCCATATCAAACTTGGCGACATCCTTCTACACCGAAAGAGGACCGTTAACTGAATGAGTACAGATATGAGTCCAATTTATACATACAGGATCTTTAGCGTCACTGCGTTGGCTCATGTATCGGCACCATGCAGTCATTTACACACATTTGTGCATAAAGGGTTACCATACACTGCCAAATGCATTAATTCCAAGGCAACCTAAATTAACCAACTTGACCAATAATTACGTGTCATCGTTCGAGATTTTTTCTTGCTTACGTATGATACTTATTCGTTGATTTATGATATATTCTTATCAACCCCCTTCACATGGCTCTATTACACGTAGTTTTTTTTAATATCACACACAATGTAGGCACACACACACACGTTTTGTATGCATCTACAGGATCGGTAAATATCTGAGGCATTTTTCCACTAGAACAACATCCCTTGCTTGTGTTACAAGATATTTTGTGTGGATCAGCTTCATGGCATGTTTGGTTGAAAGAACTAATCTTCCTAAAATAACCAAACCTAACTTATGTACAGTATTCAGTCATAGCTATATGCATTGCATAACAAATATCACCACATGTCTCTACATTTTGATCTATCCTTTGCAGTTTTGATACACACTTCCAATAATTGATTTAGCTAATATCAACCATTATTTCATAGGTAATCACATAGTTGTTTGAATGTTATAGCTATTTCCATATGATTCTTGATTTTTGATTTGACACAATTCTAAATCACTTTTTCGTATTATTCACACTCATCAAAAACCTAACCTTGCCTAACTTACATATAGTATTCAGTCATTGATATATACATGTGAACCCTCAGCATCGTTCTTTATAAAATTTACACCTAATTCTTTCATTTCATGGTCACTCTCGATCCATATTAGTTAACAGGGAGGGGCAGATTTTCAATCTTGTATGTTTGACTGTTACAAGTATTTCATATTCGATCTATCCTTTGCAGTTTTGATTCACACTTCCAATTTTGATATAGCAAATTTCATCCATTATTTCATAGGTAATTACATCATTGTTTGAATGTTATAACTATTTTCTTTTGATTCTTGATTTTGATTTGACACAATTCTAAATCACTTTTTCATGTTATTCACACCCATCAAAACCTAATCTAACCTAACCTAACTTATTATGTACGATTTTCAGTTATTGATATATACATATGAACCCTCCACACGGTGGGTGTATGTATGTTTGTACGTGTATTGGGGTGTGTACGTATGTGCATGTACTCATTCAGCTAACGGTCTGATTTCGGTGTAGAAGGACGTCACAAAGTTCAACTCATGTACACGTATTTACGTGTACATGAGTTAAAAAAAGGATTACAAAATGTAAAATTCAATACAGTTTAAAAATTCAAAAATTCAATAAAATATCACATTTTTTTCGACGTCCGGACCTTTCTTTAGTAGACAAGTTATTGTGTTAGAAGAACGCTACTTAGTTTTGCCAGCTTCAATTGTATATTTACGATGACACTATCCAATAGATAACTGTTGCTACCGGCTACATCAAAGTTTAGTGGTCCCATCATTTGTATACCATGTCGTACACTTTCTTGAATCCAAACCTCATTTTCGTTTTGATTAGCAAAATTTGCTGTGACGATGGTGACTGGAATGGGTTTTTGATTTGATTCAGACATCATATTCTACCCTTTATAGTTTAAATTGGAGCTTTTCATGGATGTATATGCATTGAGATTATTTAGTAGTCCTGTATAGCTGTTTCCGTCCCACTGAACACCGTCTAGGAATAGAGAGTGACTTTGGAACATGTGATGAAAAAATCCGTCAACGAG
Organism: Gammarus roeselii; assembly: GCA_016164225.1. Classification (NCBI taxonomy): domain Eukaryota; kingdom Metazoa; phylum Arthropoda; class Malacostraca; order Amphipoda; family Gammaridae; genus Gammarus; species Gammarus roeselii. Next base: position 9,358 of record SDVV010025234.1, on the reverse strand, counting down.
TGTAACATGTGCAGCGGCGGCTAACGCGCTTTCATCTTCATTTCAAACTCGGGTTTTCAATTCTGCAGTTAACGAGCTCAACCCGACAATATTATTAACCGACTTGGGAATATGAAATTCGAAAGAGGAATCGGCAATTCTGCCATCATACAGGCTGCTGTTTGTACTTGGATAATTTCTTTCAAATTTCGACTCAATACTTGATTGAATTAAATAATTTTTGTTGCCGGAGGAAAATATATCAATCACACCTATTTTCTAGTTTTCCGTAGGAGCTTCTAGCCCTGTCATGTTGAGAGATGATCCACCAAGCTTGTTGTCGGTATAGAAACTCACCCGAAACTAACGTTAATGGTGCATGATCAGTGGTATTTATTAGTAATTGAATAATGGACGACACGACTGAATCTTTATTCCACGTTTTTTCTTTGATTTACGTTTTTTCGTTACTTTTCCTGTAATCTTGCCTCCAGACAAGGCTTTCTTTACAACATTCTTGAGTGTAGCAATCCCATGTTCCTTGGTTGATTTTCGCATATCTTTCTGCTCCGAGAAATCGTGTGCCATGTTTCGAGCCATATCGGCTGCTGCAGGCAGTACAGTCTTCCGTAGAAAAGGCAATGTACGTCTTACAAGACTGGGTATGGTGGAGAAGAATCCGCTACCCCTCTGGTACGATATCGGACTTGTGAATCTGTCAATATCATGTAAACTTCCTCCGCGTATTTTGTCACGTTCCGCGAATAAAGCTTTGTAATGTTTGTACGACGGATATGCGTATACCACCTGCATGATTGCTAGTTACCAAATGACCTTATTTATATCCAAAGTTTTATTTATATGACTCAAGCTTCTTTTAAAATGCAATACGCATAGGCTCAATTCACCATCCTTAAATGGGATGTTACCGCCGACACCATCTCGTAGATCAATGGAAATGGAATCAATATGACTACGCTGTGATTTTTTTATGTTGGACATGTGCACGAGTGAATGAATAAGATTTATTAATTGGAATAACATCAAAATATTGACTCGCTCGTCGCCCATAAAACTGCGTGAAACGCTATATGAGTAAACGTTTATGTAGCGTACATTATCGTTCATTAAGGAAACTTCTTCGCTTACGACACCTTCACCGACATTATATTTACTCATCGCTCCACCTATTAAATCAGCCGACCTATCCCCAACAAAGTACCAGTTCACCGTAGCTTCAGTATCTTTGAATTGTGACATGTTTTGTAGAATAAAGGCGTTGAACTTTATGCGTTGTATGGCACTATCATATTCAAACAATTTTCCCTCATCTCTAACGATTCGTTTATTTAACAGACTTTTTCTTATATTGATTTCTAGCTCGGAGATGTGTTCTTCCAATGTATTGCCTGAGATATTTTCGCGAGGAACAAACAAAGCAGTTTTATGCCCGACTCTTTCATCTTTATCATTAAAATAGTCTACGTAGAATACAATTTTGTATTGTTCATCGTGCTAATTATCTTGAACCAGTCATTATAGAATAAATCTACAAGTTCTACGCTCCACTCTCTCTGTAGATGTATTCCTGGATAAATGTTGTTAGTAAAACTTGAAGATGTGTTGTTTTGGTACAATTGACTGCTGCCCAGCGATGAGACATAGACAAAAAAGTCCTCCGGTTCCTGCATCCTGCACTTGGTCCTACGTCATATTGACAAAAAACCGCTTGTAGACATCAATATATACTCTATCTAGTTGGACAATGAAACATTGGTGTTCAAGTATTCATTTGTTTATTACATAAAAATAGATGTTCATATTTACAACATATTAGGAACATTTGTGAGAACAAAGCCTAAAGACGTGGATGTACTTTCGTTATTCACGCGATTACACGCACCAAAATCTGCCTCACCCGGCTTACGTCTCTTCCAAATTAAATACATGTTTACATCGATATCCTCATTCACGACACATCGCTTCCTCTTTTTAGTGACGGTACGTTCAGCTTCAATGGATTTTTTGGGGATGTCTGGATGTCCATAGGCATGAGTTGTGCATGCATCAACATAGTAGCGTTTATTTTCAAACTTACTGAGGAAATTGTTAATAGTGCGTGCAGTTTGAAGCTGGCATGCCTGCGCGCGAATGTTGTGTATGTCTCAAAGTGTGTTTGTTTTCTGGTTATGGTGTCTCTGTATTTTTCATGTCTGATTTTGAATCGTGTCTGGTAATTGACACCCTTAGCAGCTGATTTTGTGGCGTTGGACTCGAGCAACATACTGTAACACTTTGGTTGCCAGCAAATGATTTCACTCGGGTAGTCGTTTTCTGTTTCGCTTTTCAGTAGTCCCAGCTGTCCTTTCTTTGATTCATCGTACAAGGGATGATTTTTGGGGTAGTTGGAGAAGTCCATGTATTCAGCCAGGGGAGGCATACACATTTCCGTCGCAATGTCATCCACACCTTTGAACTGGAGCAGCAACGAGTCTGTGTCAGAGTAGATGAGCGAGACGTTGTCACCGTATTTGGGTTTCAGTCTGTCATAAAAGAAGCTGCAGACTTTTCCTTTAGATTTCTCAAGCACGTAGAACCCAACTTGGAGTGAATGTACCATTCGGATATTGTTTTGCTTGAGGATCATGGTGACTGTTTCGGGCCGATATCGTAGAATTTTTTCAGGAGGGGGTTGGCAGCGTGTTATCGAAGCTCGTTGGCTCTGCACACGACCTTTGCCTCTAGACTTCTGTTGAGCGGGTTGAACAAAAGCTTCCCGTATATACTAATTGATAAAAGCTTGTATAGGGACTTTTCGAAGGAGTTCGTAGACTCATGTCGTTTATGGATATTTTTCATAATGAAGGATTTGAAGACAGGTTCCTGTTTGGTTCGAAAAAATTGATGAACCTTGATGACTTCCAATCCATGCCTGAGGAGTACTTGCAGTAATTCCAAGGCAACGAGGAAGTCGGTTTGAGTTAGATGACTAGCGACCAGCTTGCGATCTGCTCGTTTCCTGTTTTTGAGATGTTCCGAGCCTGCCAAGAGATTTTTTATGACGAGCGAAACATCGTTCAAGCTGACTTCTTGTGATGTAGCAGTAGTGGCAGCTCGTCTGTGTTTTCGTGCAACTTCGTCGCTGACTCGCCAGAACAGTCCGTGTTTACAAAGTCATATGCTTGAATTTCTTCGAGTGTGAGCTCGTGGATTTCACCAATGATAAGGGGCTCACTCAGGCATCCTCTGTTAAAGTCCCACATTGCTGCTGAAGACACAGTTAGTTTATGGTCAAAGTCTTAGAATCGGGGATGGTTTATCTTGGTAAGACCTTTCGTCAACGTCACAAATCCGCCTCGTGTATTTGTGACAATCAAGTGGAGTAGATCGATATATTTGACCAACTCCAGTTTCATCTTGCCTTCGTAGAGAGCAGCTTGCATTGTAAAGCCAGGTGCGTTTACAAAATGGACGGGATACAGGGTGTAGTCGCGTGTAATGTTCTCCCAAAATTTTTGGATGACTTCAGCCAGTAGCAACGTGTTGATGAGTAGGTAGATGATCCTGTAGCCACGAAGGGTCTAGCAATTAGCTGCCTGCCAAATTTAAATCGCTTCAGCATAATCAGAGTCCGATATTCCTTTACCTAGAACTTGACTGATAAAGTCTTGTTGTGATGGGATGTCAGTTTAATCCAGCACATAATCCGGAGTGAAAGCCTCATAGCAGAAATGTCCTTTTCGAGTAGCGAGTTCTAGAGCCTTGTCACTGTAGCCGAGATTTGGGGAGCGGCATGTCATGGCCACTGTCTTTAAGATTTTTGGCAAGATTGTCGAAACTTGAGTTGAGGAACGTGTATGAGTCGATGAACTTGACACCGTACTTGCTCGTGGCATCGTTCAAGGAGGCGGAGATGCTGAACATTTTGTCTGACTGTTTTAGCAACACACGGATATTCGAGAAGTTAGTGCCGTCCAATCCTCTCAATATAAATCTCATGTCATAGGCTGATGCATTATGAGCAATACAAGGCATAAACCTGAGTTTCTCCGTGATTCTGATGTTGCAATTAAAGCACAGAGCTCCAATATAGTTGCCAGGTATCACTTCTTTATTGGGTCCAAAGACGTAATGATTATGGTAGCGAAATCGTTTCTTACCTTTTTCTCCAAAAGTGTCCCCGCAGCACTCGCATGTTTTCCTTACGCAATATTTTTTCAGGTCCTGTTTTGTGAGGACGGGGATGGTGAACAATGGTAAGGTAGACATATAATCATTATAATCCAGCAACATAATTTTGACGAAATGTGTTTCCATCTCCTCAAGGGGAATGAGGTCGAATCGACTACTTTGTGCCCTACAATTTTACCGTCTTTATCCACTAAGGTATAACTGTACATGCACAACTTTTGTATGTTGACTACATTTTTTCCTCTGTTTCAGGATCCAGAACCGATTCACAGTCATAATAACAAACGACGGGTGGTTTCATTGTTGCATGCATGGCTGAGAATTGGTACATTTCGCCTTCTTCAGGCATACTGATGTTTTGCAAGCCTGTACTGGAGGAACACAGTTCTACGCGTCCAGCTTTTTTGCTTTCATCCATGCCTTGCATACAAAACGGACATAAAATGTTCTCTCTATAGTTCGTATTTCTAAATGTTTTCATACATGCAGTGAAACACTGTATGAGAGCGACATGGTTGGCTTCTTAGATTTGAACAAGATGGACCGTGAGCTCCTCACTGGCTTCTAATCTGCCCCTGTAAACACTGACAAGAACATAATCTTCCATCTCTTTTGTGAGATGATATAGTCTGATGTTAACTTCACATTCTCTTTTTATGACTGGAATGTCTTCTAAAGCCACATGTGTGTTCGAGGCAAGGTATGGAAAATTAAAGTAAGTGTCTCTCTACGGGAGATAAATAAACTCTGATGGTTTTCTTTTAATTTATAGATTTGTTTCCTCCTTCATTTGGAAATGTGCACTGAGGCTTATGAGCACACAATTATTGTTTTTTTTTGTCTTGACGTTGACAACGTGGTGCCGGCCTGGACAATTGTTGGGCCAAGGAACATAGTCGCTAAGACGTTTTGTTGCAGTACACCCGTCGTGTAAAATTTAAACTTTACACTGGTTACCGTATTAAAGTTCCTGTTACTACCTTCTCGGTCTGTTTCTCTAATTTATTCTGTAAATCAACCCCGAGATCCCCAATCAGCTCAGATAGCAAAGTGTTTTTTGTTAGCTGGATAGCTTTTGTGTTAAACACCCAGTCCTTGTCATCTACAGATGCATCCTCAACTTGTTTGCTCATCTAAACATTCACAATACATTGGAGTTTTACGAATGTGCCTATTTTAGATTCAGTGTGTTCCACTAATTCCTCGCGTCCCAATGTGATCATGCAAGATATGTTGACATGCTCAGTGAATGGTATAACTTTTGAAGTGACAAAATTGTTCTGCAAAATTCCTTTAGAGGTAGGTGGATAAAATGTAGGCTCACGTATCGGATCAGTAGCCTGAGCGACGTATGGATCCGAAAACGGAGCCGTTCCATCAGGAGGCTGAGATTCGAACTGTCCAACAGGAGACAGCGACAAGAGTGCATTAAACGCAGCAGTAGGCTGAACTTCGGGTTGTCCTGGAGCAGTAGGCTGAACTACGGGTAGCTCCGATGACGGAGCAGTAGGCTGAACATCGGGTTGTTCCAAAGACGGATCATCATCAGCAGCAGCAGCACCGGGTTGCGAGCATGCGGACATTGCGAGGCTAATTGGCGGGCGCACGCTTGGGCTTGCGAGGGGCAGACAGACCTCATTTCGGTATGGTCCGTTGCCATAAACACTCACTGCATCCTCCAACAATGGCGTATCCACCATCACCATATTGTTTTGATTCATCCTACAATACTAAACAGTACAAATTAGATTAACAAATAACGGATATGTCTGTAAAACCATTAAAAGTATACTAACAAAGTTACAGAAAGATATCTCTAGAATAAAACAAAAAATAGCCTCGTTAGAATTACTCACATCGAGCGAAAACAACTGTCCGTCACAAACAAGATCAAAAGCACAAGTAATGTCTGAGCTGCGGCATTCGCCGTATTATACAACACTTGCCATACACCGCCAGCTAACTTAACCAAATCATAACGAATAAAAAGAGCAAAACATCGAAAACGAAGCCGCCATACGTGTTGTAACCTGTTTGCCTGCCTTCAGCAGTGGGGTCATATAAAACTGGTATCGCTGAGGCGGTGGACACACACATCATCCGCTTTTTGTCGAGTAAACATCCTCCTACTTAAGATTGATCAACAAGTCCGAAAAATGGAGTTGATAAAAGTTGGAAGTCTGCAGTGACCTATGGCCGGACTTTCCAGAGGTTTGCATTCATTGAAACTGGCTATTGTGTGTCAACGACACTAACATCATATAAAGGTATCTTAAACATTTTGAAGATGTAGAAACAAGTGACTGTTTTAATAAGACAGAATTCGTCGAGCGTGGAGCGGAAGTGCAACTCGGAAGAAGAATCGCTTGTGTTCCTAAACAATAAATCAAATCTGCGCAAGTCTAGAATTGTACTAAGTCCTGACTTTTTAGTTAGCTTCCTCAATCAAGAGGTTACGATGCTGGAGCGTAGTACACCTCAGTCACCTGAGCGAATCTCGAAAGACAAGCCCTTAACGATGGATATACCAGACAGATCATTCTATAACGCCCTCTCAACCATTGGTGAAGATGTTCCTGAAGGAAGATGTTAATACTAATATTTAAAAAATGTAAAAACATTATTTTTTATGCACTAACCTTTGTAAAGCATCATGTCCGACTTAGTAAAAGTCAGTTTCTATAGTCTGTTGCGGGTAGTGCTACGCCTGTGTTTGCCACGGTGGTCTCTGCCATGGTAGTCGAGGTTTCCATGCTTGAGGCTGCGGTCATTGCTGGTAGTGATGTACGGGCGGCGGATGACGCTGGTAGTTTGGGTTACCGTACCTAGGATCGCCTTGGCAGTTTGGGCGATGACTGGCCAGCGGATGGCCCTGATACGGATAATTTGCTGGAGGGTACTGCGTTGGTCTGCACATGAAAATTTCTATATTTAGAAGAAGAAACATTTTGCTCAAACTTAGAAGCTACTTTGATTACAGAGTCCAAAAATATGTACATATTTTCGTTAAACATACCTTATCATCCCTGAAGTTCCGGGTTAATCTTGCCTACCCCCGATCTAGTTTTTTCCCGGATCTGTTGAATAAAATAGAAAAGAATTATCGAAGATGAATCGATCTGAAAAAAAAACATACGGAAGCCACATTGGTTGATGTGAAATATGCTGGCATGACCGATCTAACTTTAGACGTGTAAAAAAATAGCTCACGCTGATAATTCCCTGGTGACGCTGAACGGGTCCTTGAGTTCAGCATGTCCTTGATGGAATACATCTGAAGAGGAGAAAAAGTACATATAAATTAGAGGTTCATTGAAAGATTGTTAGTCGTGTATCACCTGTTGGGTAAGATGGAGACTGTTAGGTATGCGGACGTCAACCTATTCAACAGACCCGCACGATTGTTTGTAAGCGGGTTCACCTAGTGGGAAGAGTGTCCTTGTTGAAAAATAAATCACTAAACACATTAATAGTTTTGATGAGGTGATCATTTCGGGGTCAAAGCACTTTCCTGTAAGGAAACACGCAAAGGGAAAAATTCATACAGGGCAAGTCTCATTCGATCCATTCCCCCCCAAAAAACGAAAGGTGAACTTCTTGTAGTGTATGACGATTTCATGTTAGAATCAGTCTCTACGTATTATTGCTAATGTTTTTTGTCGGGGCCGCCATGCAAATATCAGTGCGATATATTTAAACAAATCGCTCTTTCACTGAAATCCATTCCACCGTACAGTATCTTTGAATACCACACACTTTCTTATCTTACGCATGCGCGGTATAAATCAATTATGTTACTTTGGCAAAACATTCCTTGCAATAGACAAGATTGAATCGTTTATCTCCGTATACAAGATGAACGTGGAACAAAAACAATATGGGCACATCCTGGTCGATTTCACACACCCAAGGGATTCGAAACTCTTGATTAGAGCACAAATTGCAGGACATGAATTTGAACAAATGCTGCCTCTACACGATATAATGTATACCAGATTTGAGATTAGTATTGAATTAGAATGGAGAGTGTCTACCACAATCCAGAGGCTGTTGGATCCTTTTCTAGCGAGAAGGCCCTGCATCAATGTTATACGAACATTCGTCCGTCTACAACAAGACGCGACGTCGAAAACTTTCCACAAGGGTCAGAGACTCATACACGATTTTAACAAGCTCTCTTGAAGCTTCAGATCAGGGAAGTGAGTTTATGAACAAATGCTTCAAAGCTTCTTGACCAGCAAGAACGTATACATTTAGTACACCTATGACATGGCCGTCAAAGCATCACCTGCTGAACGGGTAATTCGGACTATAAAACTGAAGTTGGCTAAATATATGCATCCTTAAAAGACGCAACCCTAAATAGATTACTTGCAAACAATTGTTAACACGTACATAATGACACCACATTCAGCATCGATTGCCGGGTCCTCTTTGACGTTTATTTGTTGAACGACCCAAGAAAAATTCAGGCACTGTTGTCAGAAATGTATAAAATAGGACGTAAAAGAAACTAAGTGCCCTTTACACAACTCAAGGTAGGAGCGTACTTACGTTTACAGTGCAGTGATCCCAGTCTCAAGACATTAAGGAGAGGACACGAACCAAAGTTCACGAAGGAAGTGTTTTGTATTCCACGTATTAATCAAAAACATTACCCTCCGACCAATGAAATAACACGGTTCAATACTGATGAACCCATCAAAGGTTTTGCTTACTGGCAGGAACTAGTTCAGTGTGACCGACCTGATTTTTTTCCCATCAAAGTCTTGAAGAGCCAAATTAGACGAGGTAGAAAGCCAATGTACGTGATTTACATGAATTATTCAGACAGCCAACCTACGTGGATTATGGAAGAAAACGTCGTGTCGCGATGGGTGATGAACGCACTATGAAACGGGAATTGAACTTTTTATGATAAATTAAATCAACTAAAACCATTCGAACGGAGTCAACTCATCAAACTATCAACTGATAAAGAAGTTAAAATTATCTGCGAAATATTTACAAATATACTGAGCAAAAAATTGGTCTGTGACAAGCTATCCAAGTCACGGGTAACTAAATTCAATTCTGTAATAAAACAGTTAGGCAGTAAATCGTCCGGGAGTAAATCATCCGGGTAGAAAAGGGAAACATTGGTGGAGAATATATCTCACATGCCTCGCACGGAGAAGAAGTTAGTGTA
>SDVV010025233.1:0-12456 GCA_016164225.1 Gammarus roeselii | reverse complement strand
ATATAGCTAAATAAGATTCTCTACTCAGCTATAATTCACATAAAAATTGTACCACATTATGGTCTCCATCCCTTTAAATCGGTCTATTTACACAAACAAACATAAACAAAATGAGCTTTTGCCTAGGGGACTTTCTAACTCCTCCTAAATATTGGAAAATGGTCGTACAATAAATATACAATATACTAACAGCAAGACCAAGTTTGTAACAAATCGTATGTTCTATATTTATAATAACCACGTCAAATATTGTATCAGAATGAAAGTAGATATATGAAACACTAAAAATGAACAATATGTAACTAAATAAGATCTGAAATAATGTTCCATAATGTAGATACATACGTAATATATCCTAAATTGTATAACTAACCAACAGATTTTATTGAAGATGGAAATTCAACAGAGAACCTACAAAACTGAAAGACCTATAATAAAACTCATGAGATTTAACAAAGCAAGAAGATTAATTCTCAACCACACCCAAAACATACATTAAAAACTTGATGAATGAGAATGAACTATCATTTAACCAAGCAAACAAGAAATGTGAATAAGATACCAAGACATGCAGGCGACGTAACTGAAACCTATAGTAAATACGGTACAGTACATACAACAATCTAATGAAATTAGCAACAACTTTTGTCCAAAACGGGGCTAAATTAACATCTCTTTAACTAAATTAACTACGGCTAAATCGTAACAGATGTCATATACATATGAAACTCCCACAATGATGCATCAACCGACCCCATTATGAGTAGTGTATACCGGAGCAAGAATTGCCCTGGAAAAACGCGGAGCAAGAATTGCCCTGGAAAAACGCGGAGCAAGAATTGCCCTGGAAAAACGCGGAGCAAGAATTGCCCTGGAAAAACGCGGAGCAAGAATTGCCCTGCAAAAACGCGGAGCGAGAATTGCCCTGGAAAAACGAGGAGCAAGACGGCCCAGGAAATAGGCGGAGCAAGACAGCCCTGGGAATACTTACTGCAAATATGATTTGTGAAGGAATTAGATAGGGATAAAAGAGCCGGAGCTAAACGCAAATGTGAAGGAATTAGATAGGCGATAATTAGGGCCACCAAGACGCAAATGTGAAGAAATTAAATGGGCGTTAATTAGGGCCACCAAAACGCAAATGTGAAGGAATTAGATTGGCGATAATTAGGGCCACCAAAACGCAAATGTGAAGGAATTAGATAGGCGTTAATTAGGGCCACCAAAACGCAAATGTGAAGGAATTAGATAAGCGATAATTAGTGATTCCATGTATGATTTGTGAAAGAATAAGATTCGCGATTATTAGTGACTCCATATAAGCTTTTGTGAAGGAACTAGATGGGTCTTAATTAATGACTACATATATGCTTTTTGTGAAGGAATTAGATTGGCGATGACTAGATCTTTGAACCTTTTATTGAATGTATTGGTTAGGATGTATGTTATTTGTTAATGTGTCCGACTTAGTCGCTGTATATCTCGGACATTGTAGTTTTATGTTAAGCCAAATTGATCTAATGGTCAAGGTAGTTACTGATGGTACATAGAGATACCATGAACGCAAGTTTTTTGTGAGTCAGCCGATGTATTTGTTAGGATGTATGTTATTTATTAATGTGTCTGACTTAGTCGCTGTATATCTCGTACAATGTAGTTGTATGTTTATTTTCTTCTATTCTGGTCAAGTGAGTTACTTACGGTACATAGAGACTGCCCGTGACGGGTGGGAAAGAGGGGAGGAGATGACCGGAGTCAGGCGGTGTCCAAACCGCAAATGGTAATTAACTTGATTGACTTAATATACATGTCAACTGTCACACAATGATCTTATCTCGAGATATATGATCCTCTTGTAGAATTGTTTTTCCTACGATATCTTTCAGATTCCTTTCGGTATCTTATTGCTTTTATTTACGATGCTTACGTACGGATTATAAAGACGTATGTTATTAGGTCTACGTGTCAACGCTATATATGATTGTACCGGAATATTTCGCACGGTATGATATATATTACTATGTTTGTTATTGAAGGACTCATTTGAACAGAAATTTTTACTGCTCAAACCTGAATTGTTAGGATATTCGATATAGTTATGCAAGAAATATTGGTATATATTAGGAGAGCATAGCTAGTTGTGCTTTATTTGACTCGTTTTCGGAGGTTGTTTGGGTGGAGTTTTTAGCGGTGAAATGCTTGAAGCCAGCTTGATGTTGAATATAGGCTATAAACATTTACAGGTTACAACATGTTCATGTCGATGTGCTTTCATATTTTTTCATGCAAAAGTGTCCTCGGGTGGTTGTATTTCTGTGGATTATCGATACGACCGCAATCCTAATTATTTTCGTATTTGTTTTACGGTAGTATTTCACATGAGTATTTTACTGTTATGCTACCCTTAGCTGCTGGTCTGAGGCCTCGGACATGCAAGCATCATACTGTAACACGTTGGTTGCAAGCAAATGATCTCACTGTGGTATTCGTTGGTCGTTTCGCTTTTTCATTAGTCCCAGCAGTCATTCATTTGTTTCATCGTACAAATGATCTTTTTGTTGGGGATCTTGCAGAATTCCATGTATTCAGACAGAGACGATTACCTTATTTTCCGTGTCAATATCGGGGTTAACCTATAAACTGGAGACTCATGCCAGGGTCATTATTGGTTATATCCAGGATGTGACTTTGCTTGATGTTGTTCAGAGACGATGGGTGAATCCGATGCAAGATATGTCTGAAGTATTATACGTGACTGGAATAGGTCTAGAAATTTGTTATAGATTTGAATGGTATCGTAGTAAAAAATAGCGTTATTCTCATGATCTCAGAGTTAAATGTCAGATATTTTGGCGGAATGTATGTTTTAGAGGTGCAAGTTCAGTATGCATCTCTATGGAATTTCCGTTATTGATCCCTGCAAATGTATACTTTGACATTCAGAAGACGATTTACTGAATGGAGGGGTCCTAGACCATTTATGGTTTGGCTACCCTTCACCTAATGAGATACATTTATCTACGATTGCTGAGGGAGCTGTATACAACTTCAATTAGCTTGATATCCATCACATTTCCAACGTAAGGCAAGAGGCGTTTCAGTGCATTTCAATGCTAGTTCAATCGAGTTAAATTTAGGATGTTGCAAACAAAGATTTATTAGATATATTATTCATATTGATAATAGATTTTGACATAATCATATATACATAAATATACATGGGATATCATTTTACGAAAACATAACATTTACACACCAAAAATTCGATGTGAGCATCTTCGCGAAACAAAAATAATGTCTTCGACTTCGCTCTCTTGTGTTATCTTGATCCTTGGTACCAGTGACAGTCGGTGGGTTCTTCATCAATGACGTATATTTATTCCTCACCCGAAGCTGTCAACTCGTCTTATCGGTGTAGGATTCATCATCTGGGTGTAGTTTTTTCTCTGATCTATTGGTGTTCGAGACTAACGCCTTTAGTACACATTTTAGATGAAAGAGGACCTTTGGGAAAAGTGTATGCAATACTTTTAATCCTAGCCTTGTATCCAAAACTTTGTTTATGGTCCTCAGCGAGCTTTTTATAGACGGTATTTTTAATCACTATTATATGTTTGTGACGTCAAATCGTTTCAGATTTTCTCCTTGCTATTATCCACATTTCCATTCATTATACACCCAATTCTCCCAGCACTTGAATATTTGTGACAGGATTTTCTCTTCTCATGCTTCCTTACCAACATATTTGAAACAAAATCAGATATATATTTTGATTTTATTACAAATATGATGGTCATGCTTCATTACAAACATATTTGAAATAAAATCAGATATACATTTGATTTTATTATGCAATTTTACATTTCTTATACCTGTCACCCTTTCATCACCCCATTTGATAATTCGGTTTCCTTCAACTTTAGCAGTTTTTTTCCTTCACACTTTTCAGTATCACTGTCAGTGATATCCATTTCACTGAAAGTATCCCACGTTTCCCCTTATTTTCATTTTTTTCAATTTCGGTTATGGCTCGGGTCTTTCTCCCACCATATCGATTTCGCCATTTTCACCCAATCTTCATACATTCTTAGCTTGAGTGTTAGTGGCACCATATTTTTTTTTTACGCTCGCGCTATTTTGAGCACTATCTTTCTCATTAGATTGGAATTACAAGTCCGGATTATTATGGTCTATCAACGCGCTCATTGCATCCTTTGAGGTCATATTTCCTCGTTAATTTTTAAGATTATCATATTCAAGATAATGGTTTCCGTTGAGATGGCGCCAAAGCCGGAATGTGGAGCCGGATTTGCTTAATTTTACCTCCGCACTGCAAATAACACATTTCCCCGTCTTTTCATTCCTGTTGAAATACTTCCACATCAAACTGGGCCGCATCTTTCTTCCCCGAAAGCGAATCGCTATCTGAAGAAGTACAGATATGAGTTCAATTTATACATACAGGATCGTTACCTTCACTGTGTTGGCACATGTATGGGCTACCATGTAGGCATTTACACACATTTTGTGCAAGAGGGTGGCCACACCCTGCCGGATGCATTAATACAGTCCCAACCTAACCTACAAGATATTTCATCTGCATCAGCTTCATACTACATATGTTATGTTAGAAGAAGTAATCATCCTGTCCGATCCTAACCTATCTGATGTACGGTATTCAGTCATTGTTTTATACAATGCATAATACATTTTTCCACTTGTCTCTTCATTTTAATCTATCCTTTGCAGTTTTGACACCTAATTACTTCTACTTCGCTATCAATCTCGACTCATATGTTACCAGAGTGGTCAGATTTTTCAATCTGAGATGGATTGAATATTAAAAGTTATTCATATTTGTTTCCATCCATCATCATACAAATGGGACGACTTCATCTCATACAAGGTCTACCAAATTTTTTTCTTCAATATCTCCTGACACTTCATCCTTTGATGACTTGTACAGTTGATCTGACTTTTTTCTTTCCAATAATTTTTTCAAACTCTTCGCGATGACAACGTTTCAAATGTCTCCACACGTTACTCGTCGATTCATGTTTATCCAATTCTATTTCTTTCTGGCACAGTTTACAAGCCCCCATCACCTCATTTCTTTCGAACAATCGAGGACTCAAGCTATAACCCATCCTTCCACAACAGAATCCCAATATTGACTGAATATTTTCTCATCGGACTCTGATTTATATCTCACCATTCTGTCACACATATACAGCATTTACCCCAAGATAGGTTTATGGGTAGCATTGCATCCCACGAGATATATTCTCCTACCGTATTCAACAATTTCATTGTTTCCTTCGACCAACGCAATGTATGCAATTTCTTCGCTTAACCTTTGAGTTGTAGGATATTATAAACAATTGATTTAGGATTTACATACTTTTATTAGTATCATTTACAGATCTTGCTGACATCATCAATGACTTCTAACTCGTTTTTTCGATTACAGCATGACTCGTACAGCCACCCATATCCTGCATCACGATGTTTAAGTTTCCTCTCAAAATCTATTATATAATCGACCATATCTTTGTTGCGAATACCGAAGGCTGTTCCGTGCCCTCGAGTCCACTAATGTAATTCTTCTTCTTCTTGAACGTTAATTATTCTAAACTTCTCAAATTCAATGTCATTCTGTTGTTGCATACGTTCCAGGTTTTCTTTGGTTCTTAGGAAAAACCGTTCCCCAACACATCAGCTTTATTACAATTATGATGATTTTCCTATCGGATCATATCAATTCCGAGAGTTGATTTCTTATATTTCTTGAAGTTTGTTACATACGACTGAAATCCGGCGATGTCAGTTACCCAGAGCCGACTTCCTTTTTCCTTCATCCATATATGAATGTTATCTCCCACTTTTTTGATTCTTGTTATTCCCATTCTGAGATAACTTGTTGTTTCAACATTTGTCAATATATGTTCGATCCGTCTCATATCATCTTCGGAGATTTCTTTTTCCAAAACACTTAAACTAATTTTTACCACTTGAACATTCATTGTTAGATTTTTGAGGATGATCCGTCCGTATCCGCTTATCGTCCACGTAACACTGACTCCAATCACGTCATACAGCTTGCTATTATAATGCGTTTGCAAATATTTAAGCCTATCATCACTCGCTTCGGCAATCAATTACGTATGTAGGTACGTCTACAGACCTGTATGCATATGTACATGTATACGTATGTACATATCAAAATCCTAACCTTACCTAACTCATGTACGGTAATTTGCCATTGATATATACAATCCATAAAAAATTAGCTCGCCTTGACTACATTTTTGATCTAACCTTTGCAGTTTTGATACACACTTCCAATTTTGATCTATCAAATTTTTCACGACAATTCGATGTTGCCTCCTACTTACACGTTATATGCAAATTCATTGCTTAACCTTTGAGTTTTAGGATATTAAAATAATTTAATTAGGGATTGACACGGTTTCTTTCTGCATTATTAGTATTAATAACAGATATTGCTGACATCATCAATGACTTCTATCTCGTTTTTTCGATTACAGCAGGACTCGTACAGTCACCTACTCTTGCTGGATATATCAATGTTTCTGCCTTTCCTGTATCAACATGGTGCGTACATACAACCGTACTCATCATCACTTTGTAGCAGTCTCCTCTCAAATTCCTTCATATACTCCACCATATCTTTGATATGAATTCGGAAACCTATTCCATCCCCTTGTCTCCATAAATCTTCTTCTTCTTCTTCTGTGCGAACTTTAATTATTCGAATCTTATCCAATTCAATGTACCTCCAATCTTTATCCGAAAGAAACTCCATCATATACTCCAGATTTTCTTCAGTCCCTAGATATAATTTATTTTCCACTAACCCAACTTTCTTACATGTGTGGAAGTTTTCTGCTGAATTCAGACGTATGTAACTCTGTTACATACGTCTGAATTGTTTTGAAATCGGTCACCCAAATCCTGTTTTCTTCATTGTCCTTCCATAATGGATAATAGTTCCCGCTCTTTCGATTCTTGTTCTCCGCATTTGTAGATAATTGATATCATCATCACTCGTCAATATATGCTCGAACCAAGCTGAATCATCTTCGGAGATTTTTTCATCCAACACTCGTAAACAAACTTTCGAGATGTGAACATCCATTTTTTATCTATTTGAGGATGATCCGTCCGTATCCGCTTATCGTCCACGTAACACTGACTCCAAACACGTCATATTGCTTACTATTATATTGCGTTTGCAAAACTTTTAGCCTATCATCACTCGCTATCATCAACAGCCTTCGGTATTCGCAACAAAGATATGGTCGATTATATTATAGATTTTGAGAGGAAACTTGAACATCGTGATGCAGGATATGGGTGGCTGTACGAGCCATGCTGTAATCGAAAAAACGAGTTAGAAGTCATTGATGATGTCAGCAAGATCTGTAAATGATACTAGAAAAGTATGTAAATCCTAAATCAATTGTTTATAATATCCTACAACTCGAAGGTTAAGCGATGAAATTGCTTACATTGCGTCGGTCGATGGAAACAATGAAATTGTTGAATACGGTAGGAGAATATATCTCGTGGGATGCAACGCTACCCATAAACCTATCTTGTGGTAAATGCTGTTTATGTGTGACAGAATAGTGATATAAATCAGAGTCCTATGAGAAAATATTAAGTCAATATTGGGATTCTGTTGTGGAAGGATGGGTTATAGCTTGAGTCCTCGATTGTTCGAAAAAAATAGGGTGATGGGGTCTTGTAAACTGTGCCAGAAAGAAATAAAATTGAATAAACATGGATCGACGAGTAACGTGTGGAGACATTTGAAACGTTGTCATCGTGAAGAGTTTGAAAAAATTACTGGAAAGAAAAAAATCAGATCAACTGTACGAGTCATCAAAGGATGAAGTGTCAGGAGATATTGAAAAAAAATGTGGTAGACCCAGTATGAGATGAAGTCGTCCCATTTGTATGATGATGGAAACAAATATGAATGACTTGTAATATCCAATCCATGTAAGATTGAAAATTCTTACCACTCTGGTAACATATGAGTCGAAATTGATTGCGAAGTAGAAGTGATTAGGTGTAAAAACTGCAAAGGATAGATCATAATGTAGAGACGAGTGGAGAAATGTATTATGCATTGTATAAAACTATGACTGAATACCGTACAAACGTGTTCTAACATAACATAGTATGAATCTGATGCAGATGTATCTTGTATCAACAGCAAGGGATGTTGTTCTATGGGAAAAAATAGGTTGGGACTGTATTAATGCATCTGGCAGTGTGTGGCAACCCTTTTGCACAAAATGTGTGCAAATGCCTAGATGGTAGCCCATACATGTGCCAACACAGTGAAGGTTACGATCCTGTATGTATAAATTGAACTCATATCTGTACTCTTTCAGATAGCGATTCGCTTTCGGGGAAGAAAGATGCGGCCCAGTTTTATGTGGAAGTATTTTAACAGGAATGAAAAGACGGGGTATGTGTTATTTCCACTGCGGAGATGAAATTGAGCTAATCAGGCTCCATATTCTGGCTTTGGCGTTATCTCAAAGGACACCATTATCTTGAATATGATAATCTTGAAAATGAACGAGGGAATATGACCTCAAAGGATGCAATGGGCGCGTTGATAGAACATAATAATCCGGACTTGGGTTTCCAATCTGATGAGAAAGACAGTGCTCAAAATGGCGCAAGCGTTAAAGAAAGTATGGTGCCACTAACCCTTGAGCTAAGAATGTATGAAGGTTGGGTGAAAATGGCTAAATCGATATGGTGAGAGAAAGACCCGAGCCATAACCGAAATTGAACATAATGAAAATAAAGGAAAACGTGGGATACTTTCAGTGAAATGGATATCAATGACCGTGATATTGAAATGTGTGAGAGAAAAAAGCTGCGAAAGTTGAAGGAAACCAAATTATCAAATGAGGTAATGAAAGGGTGACAGGTATATGTAGTGGAAAATTGCATAATAAAATCGAATGCATATATGATTTTATTTCAAATATGTTGGTAATGAAGCATGACCATCATATTTGTAATAAAATCAAAATGTATATCTGATTTTGTTTCAAATATGTTGGTAATGAAGCATGAATCGAGAATCCTGTCACAAATGTTTGAGTGCTAGGAGGATTGGGTATATAATGAATGGAAATGTGGATAATAGCAAGGAGAAAATCTGAAACGATTTGATGTCACAAACGTGTAATAGTGACTACAAACAAAGTTTTGGATACAAGGCTAGGATTACAAGTATTGCATACACTTCTCTCAGAAGTCCTCGTTTATCTGAAATGTGTACTAAGGGCGATAGTCTCGAAACCAAATAGATCAGAGAAAAAAACACACCCAAATGATGAATCCTACACCGATAAGACAAGTTGACAGCTTCATGTGAGGAATAAATATACGTCATTGATAAAGAACCCACAGACTGTCACTGGTACCAAGGATCAAGATAACACAAGAGAGCGAGGTCGAAGACATTATTTTTGTTTCGCGAAGATGCTCACATCGAATTTTTGGTGTGAAAATGTTATGTTTTCGTAGAATGATATCCCATGTATATTTATGTATATATAATTTTGTCAGAATCTATTATCAATAAGAATAGTATATCTAATAAATATTGTTTGCAATATCCTAAATTTAACTCGATTGAACTAGCATGAGATGCACTAAAACGCCTCTTGTCTTACGTTGAAAATGTGATAGATATTAAGCTCATTGAAGTTGTATAGAGCTCCTTCAGCAATCGTAGATGAATATATCTCATTAGGTAAAGGGTAGCCAAACCATAAATTGTCTAGGACCCCTCTATTCATTAAATCGTCTTCTAAATTTTAAAGTATACTTTTGCTGGGATCAAGAACGAAAATTCCATAAAGATGCATAACGGACTTGCACCTCTTAAACATACATTCCTCCAAAATATCTGACATTCAACTCTGAGATCATGAGAATAACGCTATTTTTTACTACGATACCATTCAAATCTATAACAAATTTCTAGACCTATTCCAGTCACGCATAATACTTGAGACATTTCTTGCATCTGATTCACCCATCGTCTCTGAACAACATCAAGCAAAGTCACATCCTTTATATAACCAATAATGACCCTGGCATGAGTCTCCAGTTTATAGGTTAACCCCGATATTGACACGGAAAATGCGGTAATTGTCTCTGTCTGAATACATGGACTTCTCCAAGAACCCCAACAAAAAAAATCATTTGTGCGATGAAACGAATAAATGACTGCTGGGACTAATGAATAAGCGAAACGACCAACGAATACCCGAGTGAGATCATTTGCTTGCTACCAACGTGTTACAGTATGATGCTTGCATGTCCGAGGCCTCGGACCAGCAGCTAAGGGTAGCAAAACAGTAAAATACTCATGTGAAATAATACCGTAAAACGAATACGAAGATAATTAGGATTGCGGTCGTATCGATAATCCTCAGAAATACAACCACCCGAGGACACTTTAGCGTGATAAAATATGAAAGCACATAGACATGAACATGTTGTAACCTGTAAATGTTCATAGCCTATATTCAACATCAAGCTGGCTTCAAGCATCTCACCGCTAAAAACTCCACCCAAACAACCTCCGGAAATGAGTCAAATAAAGCACAACTTGCTATGCTCTCCTAATATATACCAATATTTCTTGCATAACTATATCGAATATCCTAACAATTCAGGTTTGAGCAGTAAACATTTCTATTCAAATAAGTCATTCAATAACAAACAAAGTAATATATATCATACCGTGCGAAATATTCCGGTACAATCAAATATAGCGTTGACAAGACCTGATAACATACGTCTTTATAATCCGTACGTAAGCAATCTTAAATAAAAGCAATAAGATACCGAAAGAAATCTGAAAGATATCGGAAGAAAAACAATTCTCAAAGAGGATCATATATCTCGAGATGAGACCATTGTTTGACAGTTGACATATAAAGTCCATCAAGCTAATCACCATTTGCGGTTTGGACACCGCCTGACTCCGGTCATCCCTTCCCCTCTTCCCCACCCGTCACGGGCAGTCTCTATGTACCGTAAGTAACTCACTTGACCAGAATAGAAGAAAATAAACATAACTACATAGTCCGAGATATACAGCGACTAAGTCAGACACATTAACAAATAACATACATCCTAACAAATACATCGGCCGACTCACATAAAACTTGCGTTCATGGTGTCTCAATGTACCATCAGTCACTACCTTGACCATTAGATCAATTTGGCTTAACATAAAACTACAATGTCCGAGATATAAAGCGACTAAGTCGGACACATTAACAAATAACATATATCTTAACCAATACATTCGATAAAAGGTTCAAAGATCTAGTCATCGCCAATCTAATTCCTTCACAAAAAGCATATACGTAGTCCCTAATTAAGACCCATCTAATTCCTCCACAAAAGCATATATGGAGTCACTAATTATCGCGAATCTAATACTTTCACAAATCATATATGAAATCACTAATTATCGCCTATCTAATTCCTTCACATTTGCGTTTTGGTGGCCCTAATTAACGCCTATCTAACTCCTTCACATTTGCGTTTTGGTGGCCCTAATCAACGCCTATCTAATTCCTTCACATTAGCGTTTAGCTCCGGCTCTTTTATCCCTATCTAATTCCTTCACAAATCATATTTGCAGTAAGTATTCCCAGGGCTGTCTTGCTCCGCCTATTTCCAGGGCCGTCTTGCTCCTCGTTTTTCCAGGGCAATTCTCGCTCCGCGTTTTTCCAGGGCAATTCTTGCTCCGCGTTTTTCCAGGGCAATTCCTGCTCCGCGGTTTTCGAGGGCAATTCTTACTCCGGTATACACTACTATTATGCCTGAAATAATATGATAGATGCAAACCTAAAATACCCTAAAATGCCTTAAACTGTGAGTTAACTGATCGAAAATTCCAAAAACAACACAAATTCAACATTAATCAATAAATCATTACTAAGTATACATAACGTAATATTTTAACTTACAGTAACTCCATATCGTTCAGGTATTTTTGCTATTAGTAAACCGCGTCAATGGAACACTGATATAAATGTTTCAGAACTGTGTAATGCAATATGGGGTAAATAGATTCTCGACCGTAGGTGCTGCATCATCCCACAATACATACCTCAACTCGCCAATAATCAGACGAATAAACCATACTATTCCTATAGATAATATATACATATGAAATAAATAGATGGAAAAAACACAGAACCTTTCCTGTAATCCTACCTTGAGAGTAGTTAGATGTTGCGCGAAACGCGGATGTGAAGGAATACATAGGGATAAAAGAGTTAGTTTTGGTGGGCGGGGTGGGGGTAGGACGCGATGCATGCACCTTGACTCACCGAGCGTACGGGGGTGCGCGCAGAAACGGGGGAGGGCGGG
>SDVV010025232.1:0-12456 GCA_016164225.1 Gammarus roeselii | reverse complement strand
AGAGCGACACATGCTGATCCGGGCCCAGATGGCTATGATGATGAGAGAGCGACGCATGCTGATCAGGGCCCAGATGGCTATGATGTTGAGAGAGCGACGCATGCTGATCCGGGCCCAGATGGCTATGATGTTGAGAGAGCGACACATGCTGATCCGAGCCCAGATAGCTATGATGTTGAGCGAGCGACGCATGCTGATCCGGGCCCAGATGGCTATGATGTTGAGAGAGCGACATATGCTGATCTGGGCCCAGATGGCTATGATGTTGAGAGAGCGACACATGCTGATCCGGGCCCAGATGGCTATGATGATGAGAGAGCGACGCATGCTGATCAGGGCCCAGATGGCTATGATGTTGAGAGAGCGACACATGCTGATTCGGGCCCAGATGGCTATGATGTTGAGAGAGCGACACATGCTGATCCGGGTCCAGATGGCTATGATGTTGAGAGAGCGACATATGCTGATCTGGGCCCAGATGGTTATGATGTTGAGAGAGCGACACATGCTGATCCGGGCCCAGATGGCTAAGATGTTGAGAGAGCGACACATGCTGATCCGGGCCCAGATGACTATGATGTTGAGTGAGCGACGCATGCTGATCCGGGCCCAGATGGCTATGATGTTGAGAGAGCGACACATGCTGATCCGGGCCCAGATGGCTATGATGTTGAGAGAGCGACACATGCTGATCCGGGCCCAGATGACTATGATGTTGCGAGAGCGATACATGCTGATCCGGGCCCAGATGGCTATGATGTTGAGAGAGCGACACTTGCTGATCCGGGCCCAGATGGCTATGATGTTGAGAGAGCGTCACATGCTGGTCCGGGTCCAGATGACTATGATGTTGAGAGAGCGACACATGCTGTTACGGGCCCAGATGGCTATGATGTTGAGAGAGCGACACATGCTGATCCGAACCCAGATGGCTATGATGTTGAGAGAGCGACACATGCTGATCCGGGCCCAGATGGCTATGATGTTGAGAGAGCGACACATGCTGATCCGGGCCCAGATGGCTATGATGGCCAGAGAGCGTCACATGCTGATCCGGGCCCGGATGGCTATGATGACTAGAGAGCGATACATGCTGATCCGGGCCCAGATTGCTATGATGTAAAGGCAAGCGACACACGCTGATCAGGGCCCGGATACCTATGATCTTAAGAGAGCGACGCATGCTGATCGGTGCCCAGATGGCTATGCTGGCCAGAGAGCGATACACGCTGATAGGCCCAGATAATATTTATTACGAAAGCGACCCATGCTGATCAGTTTCCAGATGGATATGATGTTAAAAGAGTGCCACATGCAGAGCAGGGCCCAAACAGCTATGATGTTGAGAGAACAACACATGCTGATCTGGCGCTAGATGACTAAGATGTTGAAAAAGTGACTCATGCTGAACAGGGCCCTGATGACTGTGATGTTAACAGTGCTGAGCTTGGTCCAGATAACAATACTGTTTGAAAAGCGTCACATGCTGAGTCAATCTCATATGGCTGTGATGTTGATTGAACCAGAGCCCATTGCTGAACAGGTCTTAGATAGCTATCATGTTGAGCAAGAGCCCAATACTGAGGAGGGCTTAGATAGCTATCGATTTGAATAAGAGCCTAATCAGCTATCTAAGGTGATCAGGGCGGAGATAGTTATTATTTTGACATGAGCCCAATGTCGAGCAGTGCTTAGATAGCTATGATGTTGAGCAAGAGCCTAATGTCGAGCAGTGCTTAGATAGCTATGATGTTGAGCAAGTGCCCAATGTCGAGCAGTGCTTAGATAGCTATGATGTTGAGCAGAGCCCAATGTCGAGCAGTGCTTAGATAGCTATGATGTTGAGCAGAGCCCAATGTCGAGCAGTGCTTAGATAGCTATGATGTTGAGCAAGAGCCCAATGTCGAGCAGTGCTTAGATAGCTATGATGTTGAGCAGAGCCCATTGTCGAGCAGGGCTTAGATAGCTATGATGTTCAGCAAGTGCCCAATGTCGAGCAGTGCTTAGATAGCTATGATGTTGAGAAGAGCCCAATGTCGAGCAGTGCTTAGATAGCTATGATGTTGAGCACGAGCCCAATGTCGAGCAGGGCTTAGATAGCTATGATGTTGAGCAGAGCCCAATGTCGAGCAGGGCATAGATAGCTAGGATGTTGAGCAGAGCCCAATGTCGAGCAGTGCTTAGATAGCTAGGATGTTGAGCAAGAGCCCAATGTCGAGCAGTGCTTAGATAGCTATGATGTTGAGCAGAGCCCAATGTCGAGCAGTGCTTGGATAGCTATGATGTTGAGCAAGAGCCCAATGTCGAGCAGTGCTTAGATAGCTATGATGTTGAGCAGAGCCCAATGTCGAGCAGTGCTTAGATAGCTATGATGTTGAGCACGAGCCCAATGTCGAGCAGGGCTCTGATATGTATAGTGTTTACCAAGAGCCCAATGCCAAGCAGGGCTTAGATAGCTATGATTAACCTCTCACATTCTATTGGCGGTCCCAGCAACGCCTGAATCAACACAATCTGAACAGCGTTATTAAGCGAGAGTGCAAGGACCATCAGTTTATAGGCCATCAGTGTATAGGCAATCAGTTTATAGGCCATCAGTGTATAGGCCATCAGTTTATAGGCCATCAGTTTATAGGCCATCAGTTTATAGGCCATCAGTGTATAGGCCATCAGTGTATAGGCCATCAGCTTATAGGCCATCAGTGCGTAGACCAACATTGTGTAGGCCATCGGCGTTTAGTTCATCAGTGTATAGGCCTCAGTGTGTACAGCCATCAGTATATAGGCAATCAGTGCTTAGGCTATCTGTGTGTAGGCCATAAGTGTTCGGTCATCAGTGTGTAGGTCATCAGTGTTTAGGCCATCAGCCTGTATGCCATCAGTGTGTTAGTCAGTTTTGAGGCAATCAGTGTATAGCAAATCAGTGAATATGTTAACAGTGTGCAGACTATCAGTGTGTAGGCTACCAGTGTATAGACTATCGGTATGCAGACAATCAGTGTGTAGGCCATCAGTGTGTAGGCCATTAGTGTATTGCCCATCAGTGTATAGACCATCAGTGTGTGGGCCATTAGTGTTTAATGGCCATCAGTGTATTGCTCATCAGTGTGTTGGCCATCAGTGTATTGCCCATCAGTGTGTAGGCCATCAGTGTATTGCCCATCAGTGTGTAGGCCATCAGTGTTTAATGGCCATCAGTGTGCATGGCATCAGTTTATAGGCATGACCTATACAATAGTAACCTGTAGAAGGATCAGTGTATAGGCCATCAGGGGGCTATCACAGGCTATCAGATAGGCCATCAGGGGGCTATCACAGGCTATCAGATAGGCCATCAGGGGGCTATCACAGGCTATCAGATAGGCCATCGTTAAACAGGCCATAAGTTACGGGGACATACATAACTCTGCTCTGCAGAGCCTGGAACCCTCAATAAGCCCGATAACGAAGGCTATTCACAGGGCGGCATTCGAAGAATTGTCGCTAACAACATCGGGAGCTTGTGCATCAGCTATTGAGTCCCATCTCAATAATTGCTGACCAAAAACAACTGCCGGGTCATTGGTGGACTTGCAAACACATGCTCCGTCAAAGGTTTGTCCTGGGTTACTTAAATTTGTAACAAGAAATTCTTCTGAGTTCTGTTAGGCTTGCACGGGTTGAAATTTTATGGTGAATATATGATGCTATTTTTGTTGGGGGTGACGAGTGAAGCAAGTTTGACAGGAGTTTGGAATGCTAAGGTTCGATGGATGTCGTTCTAAATGTCTTCGAGCTCACTTTGATGCACAAACAATGGGAAGGTAAAAGCTCTAATAATTAAAGGAATAAAATTTTAGTTTGAAACGTATCAGTAATTCAAATTGCAATTTATTGCAGTAATATACACGTCTTGTTGTTTAAATCGGTTAAAGGAGAGCCAAAGAATTGGTCTTTTGTTAGGCTCTTCGTGAATTATTATAATAGAACTTCTAGAGGAAAACCCCATCTTCAACTAACAAAGTCTATTATGATCTAAAAAATTGGGTGATGTAATAAAACGATAAAATGGTTCAACTATGTACAGAGAAATGTACTTAATAATTGCTGAGATCATGTTTCAATTTAACAGCGTGCGATAACTTCAAAATCCTAAATCTTACTGCTGCCTGAATTAGCTAAAAATGCTAAGATTGCTCATTTTTGTTGGGGAATTGCACTCTTCTGCGAGCAGGTGAATAAATGAATGAGGAGGGTTGGCTAGAAGGTACCGACCGTAGGAACATGTCTCCCGACATGCTCCGTCACCCTGGCAGCGAGAGTACGCGGCATTTGCCACGTAAAGTGAAGTTCAATAACTGTAACTGAGAAAATATTTATTAAGGGGAAAAAATCGTAAGGTAGGGCAGCATAATTTGATCCAGAAAAACTTTGCCAAAAACAGAACAATACTTTTGCTATTGTCGACAAACCAAGCAATGTAAACATTACAGTGTAATATTGCGTTCAAGTTTCGTTAAACATTCAATTGCACAGTGCTTGGCATTTAAGTATTTCAAAATAAATATGCCGGGTCCCCTGATACTACGGGGACGATCAGCTTGCCTTCTGGCCTCATGAAAACATACAAAAATGGTCGCAAATGTTGGGCTAGAAGAGAGAGACCCACACCGAGGACATCAGTCCGCTTTAAAATTTTATTGTTGAACACGAAATAGTAACCAGGCTCTACCAATGATAACTGTTGTTTGTGTGATAAAATGAGGTCCAGTCTTTATCAATCGTTTCCTTAGTAGGAATATTGGAAAATTAACTTCCAACATCAAAACTGGTCATGCAATGACTATGATAACTAAACATAGAAAAATTTGCACGGAAAAATGAAAAAAAATGCACAGGATTTATCAGTGGCGTATTGATTACATGTGAGCGAGAGGAACAAGAACAGAAAATTTCGCAATCAAAAACGAGCAAAAAACAGAGATTGGCCTGAAATAAACATTTACATTGAAGCTTTTTTTCGGGAATGTTATAGAGACAGTAAATAACCGTAAAGTTGGAACAATGACATACAAGGAATTTTATAGCTCTTCAGTTATGAGGTTTTGGTTCTCAATTTACGGAGGGAATAAATTATTTTGTCCTCTAACTCTTCAGTAAAACTTTGGTTGAGCTCTTTAACATCTGTAGAAAATACATTCACTTGCTCTACCGTCAGAAGACATTCCATTGTATCAACAGATGTTATGTGACGGTTTCGGAAATGAAGTTGGTCGCCGAAAAGGGTAGACCCACACTCCCGTTCCCGTCTTCGATCCTGCCTGCTGCATTCCAACGCCAGCTAGCTTGTGAATCGTCGGCTAAAGGCATGCATAAAAGGTTGAAGTAATACCATTTACAATATCGTCGAAGATAAACCACTGCGTGTGATACTAAATTTGGTTTAGTACATAAGCCAAGTCTAGTTTTGGAGTGAAATAGGTAAACCATGGACGGAGCAAAGTAAGTAGGCCTGCATTTAGCGGCCCCTGGGAGGCGTGGTTATGCCGGCAAGTGGGCTCCCGCATCTGAGGAAAGCTCAGAGTGAACTCGAACTGTGTAGTGCGCAGTCGTGTAGCGTTATTGCTCCGCCCATAAATAACGACGTCTCCTCGGACCACGCTGAAAAAATATATTAGGACCCTCGATTAGTGAGATATTATTTTCGTAGAACTCAAGGTAGTCAGGCCTTACGTTTAGGTAGAAATATAGATGTAACTGATTGTTAGATTACTTAGTTACCCCATCGACGATGACTCGACAGTCCAAGCACTTCAATATATTAGGCATTACTGGGGACAAAAGATGGCTAGTAATGGATATGCTGTACACATTTGTAATGACTGCCAGGTAAACTAGATAAGTCTATGGAGCTATTATCAGAGATACGAAACTTTGAAACAGTCGACATGATAGAGTCAAACACTGGAAAGATGAAGTGATCGAAAACTTGACCTGGTGTGGTTACCCGTTAGTAATTCAGTCTCGACCAAGATGATAATGTCCGGTTCACACAAATACTGTACAGCTATCAGACGAATCTGTAGTGATGAAATTATAGTATCTATGAAAAAAGCATTTCCGTTGCTATCTCTTCTGCTTGTGAACGAACACGTTCACATAACGACGCTCATTTCACGATTTCATTCCGTCTAATAAGCCACGCATGCTTCTTTCCGCGAATTTTAACCAACTCGACTGCAGGAGGATTACACTTCATCCCACTCCCCACTCCGTATCGTGTCAAATTTGTACTAATTGAGCTCGGTCCGTTCCATTACCGCGCCTCCCACTCCATTTCCGGCAGAAGCGTAAAGGTTAATCTTCCATCTTCCCTACTCTGTGTCCTGCCCTGTTTGTTCCAATATACAGTTGGTCAGCTTCCATTATCACGTCTCTCACTCCATTACCTGGCGGCGCAGTAGCTGCAATCACCGTCGTTATTTCATGAGTTGCAAACTTTGCACCCAAGCATGAAGATTGTATTGTTTTCAATCCCAGCGAATTGGCTCGCTCTGATCAATGGCTTGGCTGTGATTAATTCCGTGCACTGACTGGCGGCGAGCAGGCGTGAAACTGCTATTGCTGTGGCGCTGGAGGGCAAGCGGCCTATGACGGAAACACACGCGAATTTGAAGGTTTGGCACTGGGGACAAGCTGCATTTTGAGGAAACAAAACGCTTCTTCAGAGAGCGAGATTTTAGGGCAATCGGCCTATGGTGAAAACACACACGCTCTCACAGACCGGGCACAGTATGGGGGACAAGCCGCATAGAGGCGAACAATCGTTCCTCTACTTGACGGGCTCTGAGGTCAAGCGGCCCATGACGCTAACTGACGTGCCTTTTCAGGGCGTGCACTGAGGGGCATGCGACCTATTGTGGAAATATACACGTCTTTACAGAGCGGGCACTGGACGGCAGGCAGCTATTACGGAAGTAAACTCGCCCCTAAAGGACGGACACGAGGGGCAATTGGTCAATGGCGAAAACTAATGATTATTTATAGGGCGGGAATTGTCTAGTAAGTTACCTATTGTGGCAACAACCTCGCCTTTACAGTGCGGTCGTTACGCGGCAAGGGATACAATGAGGTAACAAACGCCCCCTTATAGGGCGGGCTCACAGGGACAGGCGGGCGATGGCGGCGACATATGCGCTTCTACAGGTCTCGCTCTGGGAAGCAAGCGGCTAATGGCTGAAGTAAATACCCTCAAAGGGCGAACTAGGATGCGTCATGCATGCATCATTGTAAGATGTGACGAATTACTCGTCTTTCTGCATTCATAACAGCTCCGAAATCCTTGTAAGTTGTGACGATTCACCCGTATTTATGTACTTATAACAGCTCCGACATCACTGTAAGATATCACGATTCACTCACATTTCTGTACGCTACTCATAACAACTCAGAGATACCATTGCAAAACGGGACGAATCATCCACTTTCTGTGCTAACAAAAGCTCTGGAACATCAATGTGAGACGTGACGAATCACTGTCATTTCTGTGCTCATAACAGCTCCAACATCATTGTAAGATGTGACGATTCTCTTGCATTTCTGTACTTTACTCATAACAGATCAGAAAAAAACACGGTAAGACGTGACGAATCACTCGCGTTTGAGTACTCATAACAATTCAGTGATCCCATTGTAAGGAGTTACAAATCGCTCAAACTTCTGTACTCATAACAGCTCAGAGACATTATGGTAAGAAGGGACGAATCACCCGCGTTTCGGTACTCACATTAGCTCAGAGTTACCATTGTAGGAAGGGATGAATCTTTCGCATTTCTGTACTCATAACTGCTCAGAGATACCATCGTAAGAAGGGGCGATCACTCACGTTTCTGCACTCATAACAGCTCAGACACGTCATTGTAATAGCTTCGACGTCGTTGTAAGACGTGTCGATTCAGTCGTATTTATATGTTTTACTCATAACAGCTGCGAGATACCATTGTTAGAAGGGATGATCAGTCGCGTTTCTGTACCAATAACAGCTCATAGATACCATACAAAGAAGGGACAATCGCTCTCGCTTCTGCACTCATAACAGCTCAGAGATCCCACCGTGAGAAGGGACGAATCACTCGCGTTTCTGTACTCGTATTAACTCAGAGATACCATTGGAAGATGAGGCGAATACTTTAGTTTCTGTACTCATAACAGCTCAGAGAGACCATTGTAAGGAGGAACGATCACTCACGTTTCTGTGCTCATAACAGATCAGAGATACCATTGGAAGATGAGTCGAATACTTTAGTTTCTGAACTCATAACAGCTCAGAGAGACCACTGTAAGAATGGACGATCACTCGCGTTTCTATACTCATAACAGCTTAGGGACATCTGCGTAAAAAGGGACGAATTAATCGCATTTCAGTACTCATAACAGTTCAGAGATACTATCATACGAAGGGAAGAATCATTCGCGTTTTGTGCTCATAACAGCTCAGAGACACCATTGAAGGATGTAAAAAACATTCGCGTTTCTGCAGTCAACTTCATATTAATGCCGTCTAACGAGAGAGCCAACCAGCGTCGGACGAATCATCGCAAGATGGCCTGCTCACGGTGACGATGTCTTGGAGACAGTGGAAGACCTTCAACTCCCAATGCTCACGCCGTCGTCGATGGCGTCATCATAGACGCAGCATGTGCTCTGCCCGGGCCCTGACCGACCGACAGAACATCAGACATCAGAGCCACAACACATTCCCACCGTTTTTCCTAAAGGGATTGTAGGTCAAGGATACAACACAAAACCATGCCCTGATTTCCACATCAATATAAAAATATCACATGGGTGGCAATGTATAAACTGCCGCCCAGCTCAATACATTAATACAAACCTTAACAAAAACACCTCCCTGAACCCACACCCGGCATTCCTCAGGTCATGGGTGGCTCCTCTCATGTGCATACAGCAGTCTCGCTGGGGCCGGCCGCAGCTCCTCGACCCGTGACGCAGCCCTAGTCACCCTGGGTACACGTCCTACAACCCACTTAACCACCACCTCCACCCCCACTCCCACCAATCCCACCGTCAGTTCATGCACCACCACCATAGCAACCCCAAATCAAGGCCAGATACTAAAACATTCTACAAATGATTGCAAAGGGCGATGGTCAAAACCAAATAGAACTCCAACACCTCCTACACAATCCTCACATCCGTACTCCAGGAAACAAAACCTAAACAAAAATCGAATACAGCAAAGTTTCCTGGATACACAACGCTTCGCCACGACCGTCTCAACAACGATGACGGGGGCAGACCCATTACACTCATACTGAATTGCCATCATTGTCGCACAACTTCCACTCGACACACATTGAAGTTACAATCAGTACTCATACCATACACAAAACTAAGCAATATGTTTAACCTATACATCCCTCGATTCAGCTCATGTCAACCGAGGTACATACCTCACTTTCGCTCTAAGGGACTACAGTGCACACGATAACTCCTGGCTCAGCACACAAAACACTGACCGGAGAGGTAATGGTTTCATTGACCAAGTGGACACATCAATCACATGAAATAACACAGACACCCCACCCGCAAACCATTCAATCCTAACATTCAACGGACCTTTCCTGACGTCTCATTTTGCTCTGCCAATCTCGCTCTAAACTCTAAGTGGGCTGTCCACCAAGACGTGTCCTCTGACCACCTCCAAGTAGTCAGTAATTATCAACTTCAATCCTCAATAATTTACAAACCTTTTTGCGAGAGCAGAATGGGACGAATACCCGACGTCAATATAAACCGTTCTACACGACTTCGAGTCACTTAATCTACATCTATTGACGCAGCCACAAAATATTGCACCATCGTGCTAACCATGTAGACAGACAACCCGTACCCGCCGGATTACAGCTTTATCGGCACCCATTAGGCGCAAATTTTAACTGCAAAACTATCTGCTTAATTTACTCTCTAACAACGACAGAATCATGCAGATTCAAACCCTTAATTAAGAAATTGCTCCAGTTATTGAACTACCTACGACTTTGTGGATGGGTGTTTTGGTCTAGAACCAGCCTTCGAACCTCACCATCAACATATGAGATGGACCACACCACAACCCATATAGACATACATGAGAGGGACACCATATGAGAGGGACACCACAACCCATACAGACATACATGAGAGAGACACAATTTGAGAGGGACACCACAACCCATATAGACAAATATGAGAGGGACACCATATGAGAGGGGCACCACAACCCATATAGATATACATGAGAGGGACACCATATGAGAGGGACACCACAACCCATATAGACTTACATGAGAGGGACACCATATGAGAGGGGCACCACAACCCATATAGAGATACATGAGACGGACACCATATGAGAGGAACACCACAACCCATATAGACATACATGAGAGGGACACAATTTGAGAGGGACACCGCAACCCATATAGACATAAATGAGAGTGACGACACCATATGAGAGGAACACCACAACCCATATAGGCACACATGAGGCAATCCTACCGCCT
This sequence comes from Gammarus roeselii, assembly GCA_016164225.1. Lineage (NCBI taxonomy): Eukaryota > Metazoa > Arthropoda > Malacostraca > Amphipoda > Gammaridae > Gammarus > Gammarus roeselii. Next base: position 1,912 of record SDVV010025232.1, on the reverse strand, counting down.
AACACCCATACCATGTCATAATACCATCAATAAGCAGGTATTCTCAACAGACACTGTAAATACACTTGCCACCTACCACACTATCCAGACAACAGGAGGATACTCGAGAAGTTACATAAACTGCAGACTGGCCAGAACATTCACCCTCCATTTACATCAGTCATGACCATAGCCGCCATCAGCTAGACATTCAGCAACGGGCTCTGACGGCATGTCAAACATTCGTCTTAAACACCTGAGTACACGCGCCCACATAACTCTCACAGACATCTTTAAACTCCTCCCGAATCCCTTGAATTGTTTGTAGAAACGCATCTAAACAAAAATTAAAGCATGTTTTAGGATACAACACTACTCAACCACACTGATCGCCAACCTCACTCAGACCATGTATGAAGGCCTGAACAAAAAGAAGCTGGCCCATCACACAACGGTATGCATCTTTAACTTAAGTAAGGCTTTCGACACAGTTCCAAGACCTGTCCTCGTAAACAAAATACTAGTCACACCCATCCATCCGAACTACATGGAGTGGCTGGCTAATTTTATCTTAGGCAGACATGCACTCACAGTCAACAATAACAAGCTATCTCGAACGCGCAACTACCTCAATAGAGTAACCCAGGGCTACGTCCTTTTCTGCTCACGATTCAGTGCCTTAATGCACGATCTGTCTATGTCACCTCAACACATCACCTACACCTGCTCATACGCGGATGAACTCGCAATAATCACACAACAACACCAACAGGAAACCGCAGCTGCACACCTCCAGCAATATCTAAACTCTCACAAAGTCAGGCTGCTCGACAGCAGAATGAACTTATCCGCAAGCAAGTCATCCCTTACATTGTTAACCTCATCCCCCCTCATGTCACGCTCAACCAATACTCCCATACTCCACAGTCCCACAACAACGATCACTGGAGTAACTTTTGCCTCGGGAATGACGTTCAGACCTCGCAGTAACATCATCAGCACGGAAGCCAAACCTAGAATGAACGTGACCCGGGCACTTACCACAACTACCTACGGACACTTCAAGCAATAAATTACAACACTTTTTCCAACAATTCATCAGACCCATTATTTTCTACGCAAACAACGCCTGTTCTTATGACTTTGCTCTTGCACACACATTTCTCTACAAGAAAACGGTACACGGCCCAATGCATCGCAAATGGGTGTCCACAAGCCGCACCCTTCCCCAGCTGTACAAGAAAACGTATGTCCTCCCTCTCAAATAACATCTTGATAGGAGAGGGACACCATTTTTTAACCAGGGTTTGGACCCGGCACATTCATGCCACCATCTATGGAACCCACGTCAAACCCACCCAAACACACAAAACACACCACTATTCTCCGTTCTACAGTCAACCTTAAACGAACAGACAGATTGACACCCACTTGACAGTTCTTGCACAGGCTGACCATTACCAACACGGTCCTAAGGGTAGGAGTTGGGTGGTCGCAGGGGTGGCAGGATTTGCCTGTCGCGGCTGAGGTGCGGGAATCTAACGACCCACAAGTCATACCAACATAAGCCGGGGAGCGCTCCTTCCAATTTATGCTTGCGATGCCAGGGTTTACCAGCTACAGTCAAACACGTCATAACGTCCTGCCCAGCCATCGCACACGGCAGTCTCAATAACAATATCAAGTCGGTGCGTGATCTGTGGGAGTGACCGCGAGACAGCATTGACTTCCTCTAAGGTGCATGTAGCTATAATATAGGGGCCCACACTAGTTGTGATATTCCCAAAATGCTCGAGTCGGTGGGTACTTGAAGCTTCTTGCTGTGCGCCGGCCGTGGCTCTTTATTGCAGGAGGAGCTGGTGTTGAGCAACAACACGACTGTCAACCAACCGAATCTAGTCTACATGTATGCAGTATGTAATTATATATATAC
>SDVV010025231.1:0-12456 GCA_016164225.1 Gammarus roeselii | reverse complement strand
AAGGGGAAACTAGTACTTATTACAGTGGGTAACGCTTTATTGTTTTAAGAGGGGAGGAGCCACAAAATCCGTTAAAAGACTCAATTGTATATCTGCCAATGGGGGTCTTGGTATCAGAAGGTCCGCCTCTTTAGCTGGTCCAAAGGTACAATCCTTTCTCCCGATTGGAGGAGCTTCTTCAATTTCATGATCAGGGGCCCACCCTTTTTAGCGCTCGGTGGCAGCCGACTCACAGACGAGGCACCACACTCACTGGACACACACACTGGGCAGCGGCATCAGACCTGGCACCCCACACTACTCCCTCGCTATAGGCACACACACACACTCCATCTCACGCTCGTCCTACGCGTGTTACATATCTTTGGCTGCTAATCACTAGTGTAACTTGTGTTTATTTTCAGTACTATATTGATTTAACCTGTGACGTGTTACCATTTCTTTATGAAAAAGACAAATTATGAAACCAATTGATCTTCATTCAACCCTGATTTACCCAATTATTCGCAACCCTGAAATGAAAATCTTAACAGTTAGGAGGCGGGTAGAGAGGAGAAAAGAGCGGAAGAGGGAATACGAGGAGGGAATAGGAGAAGAGCACATATAATAGGGGAGTATGAGGGAAGAGGTGGTAATTGAAAGAAAAAAGGGTAGGATCATCAGTTGGTAAGTGCATGAGATGGTAAATGCATGATATGGTAAGTGCATGAGATGGTAAGTGCATGAGATGGTAAGTGCATGAGATGGTAAGTGCATGAGATGGTAAGTGCATGAGATGGTAAGTGCATGAGATGGTAAGTGCATGAGATGGTAAGTGCATGAGATGGTAAGTGCATGAGATGGTGAGTGCATGAGATGGTAGGTACAAAAGACGGTAGGTACAGTAGCGAGCGAAAATTCGTTTATGATTCTAAACTGATTGAAATCTTCAATGTCCATTTTCCTTTCTACATTTGAACGCATCGAAAATTCAATTAATATTACCCATTAAGAGGCTTTGTCCACACATAGTACCGTAAGAAATTTCAATATGAAGTAAAATTCCACATGAAGAAAGTCGAATTTGTTTTTCCGGTTACTGACTAACCATATACTAATTTGCTCGCTACGGTACATGAGATGGTAGGTACATGAGGAAGAGACGAAAGTCAACAGGATGAAACGAAGTAAGACGGAGGAGAGACGCGAGATGAGGAATATCAACAACAGAATGAGGTCGGTTGGGGAGAGATGCAAGAAGGTAAAAGAATAAAAATGTCGACCACATTAGTGACGATAAGGTAACGATTAGAGATTCTTTTTCATATAAATCTTGTTAGAAAAGTTACCACAGGAAATAAAAAATATGGAAGAGGCGTTTGAAATGCGACTTGCTGGAAATGGAGTAAATTGGATTACAATTGCTGGCATAGGGTGACGCCAAAGAGGACCCGCCGGCATTACACTGGTCGTGCGGCTCCATGCACCGGCATTATACTGACAGTGCGGCTCCATGCCTTGGCATTATAATGGTCATGCGGCTCCATGCCTTGGCATTATAATGGTCATGCGGCTCCATGCCTTGGCATTATAATGGTCATGCGGCTCCATGCCTCGGCATTATAATGGTCATGCGGCTCCATGCCTTGGCATTATAATGGTCGTGCGGCTCCATGTCTTGGCATTATAATGGTCATGCGGCTCCATGCCTTGGCATTATAATGGTCATGCGGCTCCATGCCTTGGCATTATAATGGTAATGCGGCTTCACGCGCGGGCATTATAACGAACGTGCGGCTCCTCCATGCACCGGCATTGTGATGTTCGAGTGGCTCCATGTGTCGGCATCATAATGTTCGTGCGAATAAATGCGTCGGCATCATTATGGTTGTGCGGCTTTTTGCGCCGGAATCATGATTATAAAGAATACAAGGTGCCGGTAGTGTAGCAATTAGTACAGCAACTGTCACTCCATGGGACACAAGGTGCCAGTAAAGAAGCAATTATCACAGCAAGCGTAATTTCAAAGAATACTAGTTGGCGGTGGTGTAGCAATTAGTACAGTCATTCCCAATGATACACGGTACCGGGAAAAGTAGCAATTAATACACCAACTGTCATTCCAAACGATACAACGTGCCAGTTAAAGTAGAAATTAATACAGCAACCGTCATTCGAAGGGATTCAAAACGTTTGTTTAAGTAGCAGGGTTGCCCTCTGGTGGGTTTGAAGAGTGGGTTCTTGTATTCTTATGACAGCTAGGTTACTATTAGACGTCACATTTATTTCACAATATGCAGAGAAGGGGAATTTCAGTAGAAACGGACACCAACGCGGAAAAAAATTGTCGACCACAATACATACATAATAAATGCGCATAACAAATATAAGCAAATAAATTATATAATGTTTCTAAATCTATCATTCTCCGAATTTTTTAAATTCAAATCCGGTCAATTCACAATATGAATCTAATTTGAAATTCAATATACTAATGTTTGCGGTATAAAACGAGATAGTTTCATAGCTGAGCAATTGAGGATAGTAAACTATAGGATAATATACAATACAATTAGGGGAATATTGATAACTATTGAACGCTTGTAGTACGATCATAAAATGGAAACACTAACTGATGAATTTTTTTGATTTGATTGGGGCCTCATTTCCACCAGAGTCTCAACATGAGTCATAATAGGCTCCCCCGTAGGGCACTGATGGAGAAGAATTAATGTATTAAAATTACATAATAATCCAAGTTTGCGTTTGTTGCAAGTCATCCATCGTATTAGAAATTGAATGTCAAATGGACACCCACTGGCTATCAAGAACCAATTACTATTTATATAAATAACTGCTCTGTTCCTAAACTCATTAATAAAGCATTTATTTCACAGAAAACTAATTTCTTTATCATGATTATAAATCAACAATAAAATCCCACCACTAAAGCATAGATAGAATCTAAAATGTACATTCCCAGATTTTTTTTGATACCACGTGTCCAACCAGACGCCGCCAACTCGATGTGCAGTATCATGAGCGCCCCTGCCGGCTGCTCAAATCTTACAAGATACGACGACTCCATGCTTGATAACCGATACGAATGGCATCAACGGTAAGCCCCACCAAGGCTAAGCTCACGATCAATGACGTCGGGTCACCGTTTGGGGGTCGCTGAGGTGACTGCACGCCAAAATAAAGTACCTAAATACACATTTAAAATACTCAAACTAAATTATGCACGTGAAAGTTAGACAAAGTATTTAGTTATTGTGTCCAAATGCCGCTCAAACCCAATGACGGTACAAACAATCTTAGGCAATAGCCAATGCATCGTCTGCCATGTTTCGGATTCATGAATTATTTGTAACTGACATAGGGTATCATATGTGGACCGGTCACATCACTCTACGTCTATGTCACATTGCTCTATGTCTATGTCACATTGCTCTCTGTCTATGTCACATTGCTCTACGTCTATGTCACATTGCTCTACGTCTATGTCACATTGCTTTATGTCTATGTCACGTTGCTCTATGTCTATGTCACATTGCTCTATGCCTATGTCTCAATGCTCTATGTCTATGTCACATTGCTCTATGTCTATGTCACATTGCTCTATGTCTTTGTCACATTGCTTTATGTCTATGTCACATTGCTCTATCTCTATGCCATATTGCTCTATGTCTGTGTCATACTGCTCTATGTCTATAAAACATTGCTCTATATCTATGTCACATTGCTCTATGTCTATGTCGCAATGCTCTATGTCTATGTCACACTGCTTTGTGTCTATGCCACATTGCTCTATGTCTATGTCACATTGCTCTATATGTCTATGTCACATTGCTCTATGTCTATGTCACATTGTTCTGTGTCTATGTCACATTGCTCTATGTCTATGTCGCATCACTCCATGTCTATGTCACATTGCTCTATGTCTATGCCATATTGCTCTATGTCTATGCCATATTGCTCTATGTCACATTGCTCTATGTCTATGTCACATCACTCCATGCCTATGTCACTTTGTTCTATGTCTATGTCACATTGCTCTATATCTATGTCGCATTGCTCTATGTCTATGTCGCATTGCTCTATGTCTATGTCACACTGCTCTATGTCTATGCCACATTGCTCTATGTCTATGTCACATTGCTCTATGTCTATGCCACATTGCTCTATGTCTATGCCACATTGCTCTATGTCTATGTCACATCACTTCATGTCTATATCACATTGCTCCATCCCTATGCCACATCACTCTATGTCTATGCCACACTGCTCTATGTCTATGCTACATTGCTCTATGCCTATGTCACACTGCTCTATGTCTATGCCACATCACTCTATGTCTATGTCACATTGCTATATTTCTGTGCCACATTGCTCTATGTCTATGTCACACTGCTCTATGTCTATGCCACATTGCTCTATGTCTATGTCACATTGCTCCATGTCTATGCCACATCACTCAATGTCTATGCCACATCACTCAATGTCTATGCCACACTGCTCTATGTCTATGTACTCAGTTTTGAATAGTTCTGAGTGCGTCAACAGCAAGCTCATTATTAAAAAGAATAAATTACAGTTAATCAATATCTACAGATTACCTTGAGTATAACTGTGACTGCTGACATACTGGGTGCACTCGGATAATATCGCATACTTTTTCGAACATGTTGACGGGGCATAAGTATGTGATGGGTTTCCTATTTAATGTTAACAATTTAATGATTGCCTTGAGACCCATTTGGTACATCAAACGTTGAATTTATGATGACGAAGTTAACTGAACAGAAGTATTCAAAGTACACCAGTGAAAAAAAAATCGTTGATGACCGATCAGAATTTTATTCAACTTTATGCGGATTTGAATTTCGGTATTTGTTTTTCAACTCAGCTGATGGTGGATCATAAATAAGGCATGATTTAAATTTTCCGGTTATTTTAACAGGCAAATTACTTTTCATTCGTTAGTACACAAGAGCTCGGCACATTCTCATTCTGGAGATTGCAAATGGTCTATGGCAAGTAGGTGTCAAATGTGATCCACACAGACCAGGAACCAGTTCTGAACATGCTTCTTGCTGCAGAATTGCAATGAAAAAAACTCACGGAACATAGAGCATTTCAGTACGAGAAGAAAACGAAAACACTGTACGTGTATGCAAACTTAAGAAGTGAAGAATGGGAAGGCACAGTTTCCTAAGCATATAATTCAAGTTTTCATCCAAAAAGTCTTTGGCATTGAGGTGAAGATTAAATTATTTACCCACGGAAATATTTTACAATAAAAACGGCTTTGATATTAATGACTGTCGAGGCATTATATATTTAGTGGCAAATTGTGACAACAAGGAGAAGTGGTCTAAAGAAGAACCTGGCAGCCATTTCCAAATTCTCTGTTCCTGGTTACGGTCAATAAATTCTGATATGGTCTCGTCTCTCAAAGCAGAAGGTATAACCGAGAGCCCTAGGATCAGCTCGCCTGTCAACATTCCGAAGGTGTAAGTTAAATTATTTTTTTGGAAAGCTAAGAAAGCATATAAAAAACAACGAGGCAGTTAAAGCTGTACACGATCCTGAGTCTGCATGCCGAGGATACTCATCACTGCGCTGTCTGAGTGTGACGCAGCGGATCCGACTACCAAAGTGTCTTAAATGGAGCGCAGGGTTCTCGTTAAGTTAAGTGGTGAGCCACACCCCGTGCTGGGCATGGTACTGAACAAATATCATTTTCCCAATACATTGTTCAATTTGTATAGGGGAAACTGGCCAGAGTATTGGGGTAAGTCATCTGGACAGTCCTGCGCACTACTCTGTTTACGGCGGAATGTGAAGTTCTTAGTTAAATAGCATAATAGCAAAAATTACATCCACAGATAGCGAACAGAAGAACACAAGCAGGAAACATTTTAGCGAACCTAAGAACACAAGCAGGAAACGTAATAGCGAACATAAGAACACAAGCAGGAAACATATTAGCGAAAAGAAGAACACAAGCAGGAAACGTAATAGCGAATATAAGAACACATACATGAAACGCATTAGCGAACATGAGAACACAAACAGGATACATATTAGCGAACAGAAGAACAAAAGCAGGAAACATTTTAGCGAGCATAAGATCACATACAGGAAACGTATTAGTGAACATAAGAACACAAGCAGGATACATATTAGAGAACACAAGAACACATACAGGAAACGCATTAGCGAACATGAGAACACATACAGGAAACGCATTAGCGAACATGAGAACACAAACAGGATACATATTGGTGAACATAAGAACACAAACAGGATACATATTAGCAAACATAAGAACACAAACGGGATACATATTAGCGAACATAAGAACACAAGCAGGATACATATTAGCAAACATAAGAACGCAAACAGGACACATATTAGCGAACATAAGAACACAAGCAGGATACATATTAGCAAACATCAGAACACAAACAGGATACATATTAGCGAACATATGAACACAAGCAGGATACATATTAGCAAACATAAGAACACAAACAGGATACATATTAGCGAACATGGGAACACAAGCAGGATACATATTAGCAAACATAAGAACACAAACAGGATACATATTAGCGAACATAAGAACACAAGCAGGATACATATTAGCAAACATAAGAACACAAACAGAATACATATCAGCGAACATAAGAACACAAGCAGGATACATATTAGCAAACATAAGAACACATATAGGAGACATATTAGCGAACATAAGAACACAAGCAGGAAACACATTAGCGAACATAAGAACACAAGCAGGATACATATTAGCGAACATACGAATACATACTGGAAACATATTAGCAAACATAAGAACACATTCATGAAACATATTTACCCACAATCAAACCAGACTTCAAGCGCGCTTGTGACGAATCATAATTTATCTCTTTTGCTCGCGCACTCCGGATGAGGCGTAGGAATCTTTCTGTATTTCAAAATTTCGAACATATCCAAAGGATGCACTTCTAAACAGACATTTAATAAGTTATAAAGTACGGCATCTCTGCATATTATTCATTATCAGAGTTTAAACCCAGTGGCGTTGGACCTCGTCTAATGCACGGCTGCTCAGATGCAACATTCGGGACGTCTGAGTCGCGAGGATGACGTTAATAAGTGCGCCTGATGAGATCAGGGGCCCAGCTCCACCAGGGTTCTGACGTGAGTCGGTTGACACCTTCATCAACCGATCGCGGTACATTTTCTCCAGTACGTTTCAACATAAGGTAAGATTGATCCTTGTATAAATGGACAAGCACTGGTTTATGCTATATTTCCATCCTTATATTTATATAGTAGTACGATTGATCGTTTTGTTGTCAATGGTGCGGTAGTGCAGCCCCTGCCTTTAGCTGTTCATTGTAAGATTGCAGTGTTTCACTCTGAGTTTAGAACTTACCGTGTAGGCTGAGAAGTCCGTACGCATTTGTGATGGGTGCTGTCTTATGCCTGAGTCACGCCCGTATATTCAATTCTGCAACGGTTACATGTAATGCATTTACGTGATGTACCGCATCAGGACCATATGCACGAGAGTGTCGTGCAACATATCAAGAAATACTTGTCCCCGAGATGTTCTTCGTCGCGACGGCAACATGAACGCACTCAGTTGCTCCATAGAACCAGCAAGTCGTATGTGTAACAAAATACATTGCTTGATAAAATTATACCCAGAATTCAATGTGTATAAAATATGTTAGACGGTAAAATTGTACCCTGTATTCAATGTGTATAAAATATGTTAGACGGTAAAGTTGTACCCTGTATTCAAGGTGTATAAAATATGTTTGACGGTAAAGTTGTACCCTGTATTCAAGGTGTATAAAATATGTTAGACGGTTAAGTTATACCCAGAATTCAATGAGTATAAAATTTGTTAGACGGTAAAGTTGTACCCTGTATTCAAGGTGTATAAAATATGTCAGACGGTAAAGTTGTACCTTGTATTAGTAGTAGTAAGTGGCGCGAAACGGCCTACTGAAGTAATTAGATAGAGATAAAAGAGCCGTTCGGGGTAGGACGCGATGCATGCAAGCTTGACTCAACCGGTCCGTACGGGGTTAGCGCAGAAACGAGGGGGCGGGCGGCGGAGGGTACCGGAACTGGTTTTGTGCCCGAGTCAGTTAACGGACGGGGGGAGGGGGGGGGAGACCGGAAGGGAGGAGGGGACGGAAGGGGGAACGGCGGGATGGAAGCAGGTTTACGGCCTTGATTGGTAATTTTATGAACATTTAATTTTTACTGTATTTATGATCTTCATTGTATTTATATATAAGTTTTTTCTTCTTTAGATGGTTGTAGTGGAGTATAATTGGTCACTAACTGTTGCTCGTTATGTATATTTATTCGGTTCTGGTAGGATTAGTGTTATTCCAAATTTCTGATGGAGCGCGGCGTAGGGATCCCCTAGGCAAAAGTTGGATGCGCTCCTGGAAGATTATCTGAGTTTGCTCTTACCTGTTCCTTGTCTTATAAATTTGTTTCCGTGTCACGTTTGCTACGTTGTGAGTGTATATATCGTTATATATTTATAGCTGGTTTATTGTTTCTATACATTTTTTTTTGTGGACATATACGTGGGTTTTCTTATCTAGTTGTGGTATAATTGACTCAATCAATGCTTAATTGGGTTCGTAGCGGTGGGGGCTTGGGATATTTTTGTATGTTTTATTCATTTATCACTATATATTCTTTTATAGGATTAGTATAGTAGGTATGTCTTATAACTCAATTTCCAGCCTTAGTGTGCGAATGGTCCTGTTTGTAGCAGCCTGAAGGTAGGATTGCAGGCAAGATTCTGTATTCCCCATCTATTCATTCCATATGTATATATTATCTATAGAAATAGCATGGATTATTAGTATGATTATTAGCGAGTTTAGGTATGTATTGTGGGATGATGCAGCACCTACGGTCGAGAATCTGTCAACCCCATATTGCATTATCCAGTTTTGAAACATTTATATCAGTGATCCATTGATGCGTTTTTCTAATAGCGAAAATACCTGAACGATATGGATTTACTGTAATTTAAAATATTATGTTATATATATACTTAGTAATTATCGATTGATTTATGTTGAATTTGCGCAGTTTTTTGGAATTTCGATCGGGTAACTCATACAGTTTGGCATTTTGGGTATTTTCGGCTTGTAGCTTCCACATTATTTCAGGCATAAGGGGGTCGGTTGTTGCATCATTGTGGTAGTTTTTATATGTATATATGAACATCTGTTACGATTTAGCCGTAGTTACTTAAGTTAAAGAGATGTTAATTTATCCCTGTTTTGGACATATGTTGTGGGTAATTTCATTAGATTTTTGTATGTACTATACCGTATTTACTATAGGTTTCAGTTGTGTCGCATGCATGTCTTGGTATCTTATACACATTTCTTGTTTGTTTGGTTAAATGATAATTCATTCTCATTCATCACGTTTTTAATGTATGTTTTGGGTATGGTAGAGAATTAATCTTCTTGCTTTGTCTCATCTCGTGAGATTCAGTATAGGAATTTCAGTTTTGTAGGTTCTCTGTTGAATTTCCATCTTCAATGCAATTTGTTGGTTATTTATACAATATCAGAATATATTATGTATGTATCTACATTAGAGAACACTATTTCAGGTCTAATTTAATTACATTTTGTTCATTTTTAGTGTTTTATATATCTTCTTTCATCCTGATACAATATTTGACGTAGTTATTATAGATATAGAACAGACGATTTGTTACAAACTTAGTCTTGCTGTTAGGGTATTGTATATTTTTGTACGACTACTCTTCAATATTTAGGAGGAGTTAGAGAATCCCCTAGGCAAAAGCTCAATCTGTTTGTGCTTGTTTGTATAAGTGAACCGATTTACTAGGATGGTTACCATAACGGAGTACAATTTTTATGTGAATGATAGCAGAGTAGAGAACCTTATTTAGCTATTTATATATTTATTGTTGATGTTATGTTTTTTTTCCACGAGAATCATAGGAATGTATGCTTAAGAGGTGTAAGTCCATACTGCATCTATGTGGAATTTTTGTCATTGATCCCTAGCAAATGTGTAGTTTAACGTTTAGATGATAATTTACTGGATGGATGGGTCCTAGTGTAGAGGTGGTTTATACTCTTTGGTTGTCATTTTCGAGTTCATCCATGTTCAACGGGATGTATCTTTGTTCGAGGCTGTTCAGAGACGATGGGTTAACAGATGCGAGGTACGTTTGTTGCATCGTAACATGACTGTAAGTACCTATACATTTGTTATATATCAGTGGTAGATTGCTGAGAAGTGACCTAGTAAAGCATTATAGAGTTCATTCTTATGACACAGTAGGCTTGGATTTGTACTCCCAGAGGTATAGTATCAGTTAGGTCTAGGAATTTATTATAGATTTGAATGGCATGATAGTATAAAATAACATTTTCACATTACTCAGCGTTAATTGTCAGTAATTTTCGGTATGGCTGTTATGTTAGTATACAATCTTAGTCATGAACCAGATCACGTCAGATATTGGAGTAGGCTTCATCATCTGAGTGCGGTGGGATAAACCGTACATAATACTTAATCGTTCTTGCTTAGGGTAGAGTAGAAAATCTTATTTAGCTATTTTTTTTAGATGTTGGTGTATAGTTTTGATTTGATATCATAGGAATATATCTGTATTCGATATAAATTTGCCTATTTTCATGGGACGTTGGGTATAAAATATGCTTATTTGGATGAAATGATTAAAAAATTTGGTGTGTTTCCCTTCTCGACATTGGATTTGGGTCCGGTTCCATATTACCTTGGAGAACTATTCTGCCGGATTGTGTTGAATGTTAGTGTTGAAATTCTTCAATAATTGAATGTACATCTCAATTATGCTATCCAATCGCAGGTCTTTGCTACATGCTTATCCCCGCAAGTCTTACTTTTATTAATGTTTGTATTTCGTTTGCAGTTTAGCCACTTAGAAGTTTTTGATTAATTCAGGCTTTTGTTATGGGACTGCGTTCCCATTTAGAATATTTGTTTTTTTCAAGCATTCACCAGATCCACTTCAACATTTTTCACTGAAGGTCTGTAATGATGGCCATAATCCTAACTCATTCTAACCTAAAATTACCAAGTATTGCATATTATTCCCCGTTTCATACTTATGTTAGGTATTTGTTCTTCCTTGATTTAACCTTCATCCTTATCAAATCTATCCATTTGACCCTGATGTTTTACCAAACTTCATCAGATTGTGTGCCTACATTTATATTTTTTTCACTTCGCTTGTTACAAGTCCAGTAATATCGACCAGTCTCGAGTAATGTTAGGTCATCGCTCGTTTGTGGACTTTTGTGTTCAAAACGTTTATGTAAGCTTACCCCATACGTCAGTGAGTGTTACGAATTTTAAAGCATTAACAAGATTCATGTACGGTTTTACTGTTGAGTTATGATTTTTTTGTAGTGTTGGACGTTTTGCTCCTACCATTTTCGTCTATTATATCAAATATTGAATAAATTCACTCTAACAATTTTTCAAACAGATCTGCAGTGTAAGGTCCGCAATCCACAAGACCTAGGATATAAATCATGTCTAAGGTACATAATTAGCGAAATATATATCAATGTAAGATAACTTACATCAAATATTGATGAATGCAAAATGGGTTACCATACAATGACGAATACATTAATACCTAGGCAACTTAACCTATTCTATCCAATAGTTATGTATTTTTAATCAAGTTGATTCTTATGTATGATATTGATATGTATGAAAATCTCCACTAGGGCTGTAAATTTTTCATATCATAAGCAGTTGAATGCATTTTTCTCCAATTTAATCCAGCAAAAAACCTTCTGCAGATGTTTGGATTCCAGAATTTTATCGATAGCTCTCTTACATGTTCGGATGCGACTCAGCAGGTAGGATCCAAGAGAACTAATGCACTTCAATCTGTTACATTTTCAATGTGGGTCAGCTTTACGCGATGTTAGGTTCAAAGATCTAGTCATTCTAACCAACATTTATATATTTTCATTCAAGTGTGATGGAATTGTATGATATTTAGTCATTATTTAGTGCGATGTACATGTCAAATCCCTCCCACACGGCTCTATTTTTCGTAATTTTTCTTCTAATGTCACATACCAGGTAAACACATTCACGCTTTGTACGCATATATCCAGGACCGGGGCACGGTATAATGATGTCGTATACAGGGATAGTTACCGTTACAATGTAGACACACACACACACACACACACACACACACACACACACACACACACACATTTTGATAGCATATACAGGATCGGTTAACATCTGGGGCACTCTAACTCTGATATATGTTTTTCCATTAGAACAAAATCCCTTGTTATTGTTACAAGATATTTATTGTGGACCACCTTCACGTCTTGATAGGTGAAAAGAACTATGCATCTT
>SDVV010025230.1:0-12457 GCA_016164225.1 Gammarus roeselii | reverse complement strand
ACTTACACTCTGGGTCCCGAGTGCAGTCCGAGGAACCGTCGTCAGCAGCAGGGCCCGACAGTTTTCACTGGTTTACCCCCGCCGCGTCATAATGGCCATGCCTATCCCACCCACGACCATCCCAACAGCGGGGTGCCAAGGGTGGGAAAGCACATCAGAGCAGCGTCAAAATCAACCATTCTTCACTCACGCCTGTTCATTGCACGCTCTCTCGCCACCTCCACATTCATGTCTCTCCTTCCCAATGCCTGCTTCAGACCATCCATCCATCCAAACTTCGGTCTACCTCTAGGCCTGCGACCACTCACCTCCGCATTCATCACCCTTTTCACCAATCTCCCTTCATCCATCCTCTCCATGTGCCCGAACCATCTCAGTACACGCGAATCCACTCTGTTCTCTAACTTGTTCACCATCCCTGTTCTGATTCGAACCACGTTGTTGGTGATCCGGTCTCTCAGCGTTACTCCAAGCCATGCTCCTCAAACACTTCATCTCGAAAACATTCAATCTTCTCTCCTCTGCTCTCACCCCCCAAGCCTCAGCTCCGTAGAGTACAGTTGGGACAACAACACCCTCATACAGCCCTCTCTTTGCTTCAATCCCCAACGTCCTACAGCTCATTACACTCTTTAGTGCATCCAACACTTTACATCCCTCCTTCACTTCAGTTTCCACTAGTTCAGTTTTCTCCACATGGGAGCCCAGAAAGGGCAGAGAAAAATAATAGAGCTCACGAAACAAGACATGATAATATACTAAAATAAACTGTTAATGATCTGTAAAATGAATAATCATCCATCCACCCCAACGCGTCGGCTGTGGTTCCTTCATTGCAGGAGGATTTGATTTGGGCCTCATTTCCACCAGAGCCTCAACGCGAGTCATAATAGGATTGCAGGAGGAGCTGGGGTTGAGCAACAACAAGGTCCACATACACTCACAAATGCGGATTTTTCTCTATCTAAAAACTTTCACAGACATTAATCTAGAGGATACTTCCATCCACTCGGTAACGCCACTAGCCAACCGATCACCCAAAATCAACACACCTCGTGCCGCCAGGCCCAACTTTCTTGCACTTTTCAGGTCAAACTCACACTTGCCTCTACCTTTCAACTTCGTCTCAGTATGCGTCAAAATATCGAACCTCTTCCTCAAAAATTTCACCGATCTTTTTTTTACTACAACCGCGCACATCCAGCGACCCTAACAATAGGGTTGCTCCCCCGGCTCGTTTTTGAGGGAGAAATTTACACACGAAGGGATCCTTAGCCCCCTCGCTCCGCCCCAATTACTCGCCTCTTACAGCACGTAAGGGCTTACGGTAGTGGCAATTCTAATCCCCCGCAACAGGATGTCACCTAAGTATGATTTAGGATAATAAATACCAGTCCGAGAAATACTTTCATTAAAAAACGGCATCAAATGCGATACACAAAAATATCTCTGGTCTTCATTAGTGAAGATTACCTAAGGATAACAAAGATCACATTATTAGCACGTCGCTGTGTACACAATTATTCTACTGAACTCCCCAAGCCAGGTAGAGGCAACAATTAATGGACAGAGAGGACTGATGCTGCTCAGGTACAGTTAACGATGAAAGTCATTCACTTAATTTTGATGTAAAACTAGCAATTTGCTTCCTTCTTATATAAAAGATCACGGATATCAATGAGGTGACAAATTTACGGAAGTCTCGTGGATTTGCTTCAATTGATCTTCCAGCGTAGAATGTGCTCGGCAGCAACGACCTACGCTACAGACGCACAGCGAAGGGCAAACAAATGCACATCACTCGTATTACGGATCAGTCAACAGGTTAGAGTGAACTTTTGTAAAAAAAAGTGTTCAGGTAGCTTTAGTGATTTGATGCAGAAAAAATATTGTTCTATAACTTTTTATTATAGCTTGCAACTACAGTCTAACTAGGGCAAGTGTTCGCCGATGATGGATCCAGTCATGGTTTAAAAGCAGCCTGAATAAAAATTGAGTACACTTACACAGTAATTCTCAAAAAATGAATATTGTAGCTAGATTGACAAAACTGATTTAAACAACTGTTTGATTAAAGTGCAGCGATGATAAAGCTATTTCTGAGGGATGGAGTCGTACAAAAACCCACAACAAGCCTTAGAGTACAATGGGTTTGATTTAGGCCTCATTTCCATCGGAGGGTTCAATGGGAATAAACTTATATTAGCAGTTACAACAATATTCCAAATAATATGGAATTGCAACTTTTGAGGAGTGGTCGCTAGCGAGGTCAGTGAGAGTTAAAAAAAAAAGAATTAGGCAGGTGGTGAGAGTAGGGACGTTGTTGCTAGGTGGGGTATTCTGTTGTGTCAGAATTATTAGAAGAAAAAGATGTTCCGAAAAGAAGGTGAGGCAGGAGGAGACCGGAAACGAGGCGGTGGTGAACGGCCTATTATCGTTGGAGAGTGGTGATGCACGGAAGAGGTGGGTTTAGTATTCTGAGGAGTTGATGATAGAAGCTGTCAGAGAGTCTGTCAGGATAAAAGCAAGGAAACCCCCTGGTTTAGACAACGTTGCAACTGAGTACCAAAAGCAGGTTAGAGGAACGATAGTCGAATGGCTTCTGAACCTGGGTTTTGTGTCGGCCGTGGCGCCGATTGAGAGGTGCATTGCTTTCATTGATTCGCTGTATAAGGGCTTCCATTGATTCGCTGTATAACGGCCAGAATGTCTCATTTGGGGTCAGGTAGGCGCGAGCCTACAACCTCCAGCTCCAAATGGAAGTTTGTTGTGAGGAGAGCCCGCCACGCTACCCACTCGGCCACCCAGCTGATTAGGAGATATAAATGAATGCAGCGACTCACGATCAGAGACGATACTGATGGTGGGATTGACGACGAAAAGTGGGTCTTCAAGGGTGGTAGAGTCTAGCAAGTCTGTGAGACGTACAGTAGCGAGAAAAAATTCGTTTAGGACTTAAACTAAGTGAAATCTTCAATGTCAATTTTTCGCTCTATATTTTAACTCATCAGATATTTGATTGATATTACCAATTAAGAAGCTTTATCCACACTTAGTACTGTAAGAAATTTCTGAACGATGTTGAATTCCACGTGGGAAAGTCGAATTTGTTTTTCCGGTTACAGACTAACCATAAGCGAATATTTGTTCGCTACTGTGCGTTGAAAAGTGGAAGGATGCGTTCTGAGTCTTCATGGATCTAGAAAATGCCTACGATAGGATTGACAGAGGTGTTGAGACAAGAGGCGTTGTGAAAAGTGCTTCGCTTGTTTGTATTAGCCGGAAATTCGTTGAAAGCGGTTCAGAGTTTCTTTGTTTGCAGCATAGCATGCGTCAGAGTAGGGAACGAGGTGAATGCTTGGTTTACCGTGAAAGTTCAACCGAGACAAGGACGTTGAGGTATGTCAACTTGGCTGCTCAATCTCTACATGGATGGAGTGGTCAGGGAAATGAACGTGAGTATAATGAATCAAGGCTCAGAGCTGTGAGGAACAAATCGCGGAGTTGGCAGTTGAGTCAGTTAATATTTGTGCATGATACGGTAGTTGTGGCAGATTCGAAGAAGTTGAGTAGGCTAGTGTCGCAATTTGGTAGGGTATGTGATCGGAGGATGCTGCAAAATAAAGGTAGAAGTAAAAGAAACGAGATGACCGAGGAATATCGATGCGAGCATAATCATCAGATACAGATACTAGGCCGAATTCCCCAGAAAAGAAGGTGGTGGACGGAAAAGGAGCACCTCACACCCTTGTAAGCTCACACTCACACAACTTAGCCCTTTTGTGCTAAAGGTTCCGGCCGGTCATCCTGCAACACACACTCTGGGTCACGAGTGCGGTCCCCACCGCATCATGATAGCCGGCCCCCCACCCACGACCATCCCGACAACGTGATGCTAAAGGCGGAAAAGCACATCAGAGCAGTGTCAAAAATCAACTATTCACAACTTTTCTCCACTCACGCCTGTTCATTGCACGCGCTTTCGCCACTTCCACATTCAAGTTTCTCCTTCTTAAAGCCTGCTTCACACCATCCATCCACCCAAACTTCGGTCTTCAAAAGGCTTTCGACCACTCGCTTCCGCCTTCATCACCCTTTTCACCAATCTCCCAGTGTCCTAAAAAATGACTAGTTATTTGAGGAAGTTCTGTGATCTCAAGTATCTGGGCTCTTATGTGGAGAAGACTGAAGCAGTGGATACCGAGGTGAAATCTTCAGTGAAAGAAGGGTATAAAGTGTTGGGTGCACTGAAGAGTGTAGAGAGCTGTAGGACGTTGGGTTTGAAGTAAAGATAGGGTTAGGGTTGAATCATGGGGTAGATTGAGTGCCAAGGCTTTCTTGTGCACTGGAGTAGATGTCCTTCTGGCACCGAACGTCAAATCAGCAACCAGTCTGCATTAATTCATCGACAAGTCATCGTCCGTCTCCGGGTTGTTTAGACTCACAGCTTGCTCATGTGACTACTGTTTATAGGGAAGGGTCACAAAAATGTTCCGCTCAGAAGGAAGCAAGAAACTGGTCCTCCGAGATGGGGGAGTCTATCGGTGACTGTCCCAACTGTGATCTACGGGGCTGAGACGTGGGGAGCGAAAGCAAGGAGAAAACGTCGAATGTTTTCAAAATGAAATGTTTGAGGGGTATGGCCGAAGTGACGCTGAGGCATAGATTAAATGATGACGCTGTTCGAATGAGAACGGGGATGGTGAGGAAGTTAGTCGACAGAGTAGATTCACGTATTCTGAGGGGGTTCGGGCACATGGTGAGGATGGATGATGGGAGATTGGTGTAAAGGGTGAGTGGACGTAAGCCTAGAGGTATACCGAAAAATGGGTGAATGGATGGCGTGAAGCAGGCTTTATGTAGGAAAAGAGAGGCCGTGCAATGGATAGGCGTGAGTGGCGGAATTTTGATGCGCCTTGCTGTTCTTCACCGCCCTTGGATAGCTGTGGATAGTTAGAGCCCGGCAACAATGATATAGCAGGGACCCTGCTACTGACACTGATCTCGGACCTCACTCCTAATCAGGAGTGTGTTGCGGGGGTTCTTAAATTTGTTTGGGGGAGAGAAGTGTGAGGTGCGCCTTGCGTCTGTCCCTCGACCTTGTGTCTGTATCTGTTCAACTTTGAGATTACTTACACATTACAACGTTCAGTGTTATTTGAATAAAACTTCTATTCTTCATAATACGCGAGAATTTTTCATTCTTTTCACAAATCGCCCATCCGCCCGAGTATATTACTTTGAATAGCAAACCAAAAATATCCACATGTAGCTATCGCCATTAAATAAAGAACCCCAGTCATGTCCATGAACCGGACATTCCTGAGGTTTTGATAGTGTGGAAAATTTAGTTTCATACTCGGGTCACGAGGAAGTATTTCCCTCTTTCTGAGTACATGGTAAAAGTTTAGCGATAAAATTCAACCACAACAAGAGTAAATACATCTTCAATAAACGTCGAGATATACAGTTTTGCCGAAAATGCTCATAATAAGTATACCTGGGTTTAATGGAAGGAGGTCAATATGATGTCATGACAACACAATAAAAAGCCCCACAACCGTCATAAATATTAAAACTAAAAATTTAATCCAAAACAGATTATTGATTTCATGGTAATAACATGATTTTTATATTTCAACAATAGCTCTTTAATACCGAGGTCGGCGAAATGTTACCGGCAACCGACGGTATGATTATAAGCCAACTAAACTAATTCGGATTTTGCACGGTTCAACTTTCACGTATGTTGACTAAATCATTTCACGAAATCCTACCTAAAGGATTATGCGACGAGGCGCGAGCGTCCTCGAGTGGCCCACCTGCGGCAAAAATTATTCCTGATGGCGGACGTACGATTCGGCGTTACTGCATAATCTGTACCTGCATTTTCTGGTGAACTGCAATTCAGAAAATTTGATGCATCAAAGGCGTATAATCCTTTAGGGTCAGATAATAAATTAAAATTCATGTAAGCTGTTCCTGTAGTCAAACCCATGGTGAAAATATAGGCCTTTCCTGGTACAGACGCAAGGCT
The DNA here is from genome assembly GCA_016164225.1 of Gammarus roeselii. Lineage (NCBI taxonomy): Eukaryota > Metazoa > Arthropoda > Malacostraca > Amphipoda > Gammaridae > Gammarus > Gammarus roeselii. The sequence goes on along the minus strand of SDVV010025230.1, from coordinate 6,420 downwards.
GAATGCCCACCGGAGCTCCAACGTGTAGTCACTGAGTACTCCCCCGTTGGGCACGTGGCCAACAGCCAAACGAACCTCACCTCCTCTCATGAATTTACACTCATACCTAAACTTAGTCCTAAAGGGTCCGGTTCTCTACCGGAGAGATTAAATTGAATTCCTAACGACCGGTGGTTATGGTGCTGTAATCAACTGTCCAAAAAGTGAACTTATGGTGGTCGTGTGTTGGGTGTTTGACCCTGATGCCAGAGATATAAAGCGCTTGCGTCAACATGTTGGGCTGTATAACTTAGAGAAAGATTAGAATGCCAAGACTTTCTAGTGCACTGGCGTCAATGTTCTAGCACCGAACGTGTCCTGACGCAGATGTTGCGACCGGTGACGCTGGGGTGGGTGAGACCTACACCCTGTGCTGAAAAGAGGGTCAAACCGACATATCCCATTCTCTTCAAAATAAATGGCGCTCAGCAGTACTCATTCCCTGGCGGGAGGATTTCATGGAAACGTTAAAAAAGTGAACTAATTGAAGCGTCCTATAAGAAGGATAGGAAAATATCTCCAAGAATTGTGACCTAACACCGACCGAACGATAACCGTACCTGAAACTTCTATTTCGGTACATAAACAAAAGGGGTTAACAAAGTCATGGCGAATGTGCGATTGATCTTGAAGCAGTCAGAAAAAAAAGTGTGGGTAAAGGTTTTGCCCCGGGATTAACAAGGAATAAAAAAAATGCAAGTTGAAAAAAAATGACTAAAAACATATTTTAGAGGAGCAAACATTCGAGTAATTATTTAACGTCGGGTTCGTCTTTTAACCAGTTTTTGGTCAGTCAAGCAATTTGCGGTGCAGTACTGACGCCGATTTTTCATTTAACCTAGTAAGAACAAAGAGCCAGGCCACGCCTCCCTTCGTAATTTCATTCAAGTGCATTATTTGAAACAGCTTCAATGCTAGAGACGCATCTACTAACCGGTTTTTCTCAATATGCTGTCACAAACAAACAACACGAACGGTCTGCAACACGCAGGGCTGCTGAACTAGGGCCACAGTTACAATAGCAGGGGTGTCTTCATGATAGAAACTGCTTCCGATGCGACCGAAAATATTCGGTCGCATTGGTTGGTTAGCTGTAACCATGAAGTGAGGCAATGTCTACTCCTAGTCCTGCTCCATTAGAGGTGATTCAGGGTCAACGGCGTCAATTAGGGCCGGTCGGAATCTATCAAAGGGCTATGCAAGATCAACGGCGTCGGCTACTGCTGGCCGTGCTCTGCCAAAGGTGATGCAAGATCAACGGAGTCAGCTACTGCTGGCCGTTGGTCGAAAGGTGATGCAAGGCACGCGCGTAAGTTAGAACTCTGGAGCTATACAAATAACAGTCTAAATGCTAGCTTAAACACTAAAATACTATATACAATTTGTACAATTGAGTAGCACAACCAAACACATTTTGCGTATAAAGTAGCTAGCTAAGTAAAACTAATGAACAGCATTTGTGATTGAAAAGCGTGATAGCTGCAATAAAAATTTCATGAAATGCTACAACTAAATGGAATGGCAACCAATTGCTAGGACAAACTAAATGAGTTAAATGAAATAAAAGAGCATATGGAATGACGATGCAGTTTCAAATTATAAATCTCTGGAGATGACGGAACTGCGACAACCTTTCTTGAACTGACATTACTCAACTAATATAAGAAGAAGTAGGATTAGATTAAGAGTGACGAGGCTTTTCAGTGTGCTAGACTCGGCGTCCTTCTGGCGCCGAACGTCAAATTGGCAACCAGTGCTGCATCATGAAACAAACAATTTATTATTAGATTAGAGTGATTGGGTTTACTACTGCAGAGAGTCCATGTCCTTCACACAGCTAATATCATAAACATGCACAGGATGAAGAAGAAGGGAGGAAATTCAGTGGGAATAACGAGAAAACTCAAAATGTTCTACGAAGAAGATGTACGAAAATCCACGAGTTTCTTTGGTAAAAATATGAAACAAGATGAGTATGATAAATTTGGATCTAAGTGACATGAATGATATACAACTAACACGAGTGTAGTAGAGCCAAAATTTACTTCACCGAATGATTCGTCGCTGAGTCCGGCAGTGACTTCCTTAACTAAGGCCTTGCTATGCGATTCTCCAGAAAAGCGCAAACCTGAAAGTACCTGCAGAGGTGCCATTACATGAATCCCAACTGTCAGCAAACACGACACATCCTTGCTGGCATTCAACCTAATAGGGTGTCGGGAGCCTTTACTGCAACTTGATGAGACAAGCAGCCTGACAAATTTATCTTACTGAACGCATCACCAAATGGCCTTGTTCCCGACGCATAACGGGCGGCCGGGTTGTTTCTCTTCATCTGATGATCGTTCCTCGTAAGTCTGAATGGATGAAATTAAATTTGCCAACACTTCACAGGAGACCGGTTTGCTTTTCTTCGTCAGAAGAGCCCCAAGTGCTCGCCCGCACATCACAGGCGGCTGGATTGTTTCTCTTCGTCTGAAAGGAGCATATCGCATGACAGAAAGGGCCAAGTTACTAGCCAGCACATAACAGGAGACAGGTTCGCTTCCATTTGACTGGAGGGTGCTACTCGAACGGTAGAGAGGGGCCAAGTTACTTGCCAGATCACATGCGGCTGGTTTGCTTCCCTTTGTCTGAAAGGCGTTCCTCGCATGCCTAAAGCGGTTACGTTGCTTTCCAGCCCATTGTGAGCAATAGATGAGTTCGCCTAATCCTAGATGTCTTCAACTTAACTGTAACAGTACTATAGGCAGCCAGTACCTATCCCCAACAAAGATTATTTAGGGACGATCAATATCCTGCAGGTCTATTGGGAATCTCACTGAAAACAAAATATACAAATATTCCCATAGCATTGCCAATTATTATAAAGAACTAAGTTAAAATCGCCAACTTTTATCCGCTGTTTACGCATATTTAACAGTAATAACAATGGGTACAATAAGATATACAACTACAAACCTTGAAACAGCTACAAACTTATTGTACATTTCAGAATAGAGTTTTAAGCATGTTATATTAAAACGCTGATCAATTATGGCTTCTCGTGTTGCTTATTGAGCGCGTTTGTCTATAAATGTCCTAGCAATAGATGTTCAGCAAACAGAGAGCAAAAGTTACAACGCTCAGACTATCACAAACATCTTTATTCATAACCAAATACAAACGGAACGATTGCTTCAGAAAAAATGTTGGTTGCAGTTAAATTAGAGGCCTAGGAAAAGGGCAATACCAATTAATTCAGGTCACCAAGGTCACTTTTATAAAAAGTACAGCAAGCAGCCAATTGTATGGACACACGGGGACACCGCCTACTAGCACATCGCGATCACAGAGTGAAGAACAGAAGAGCCGATTACTAGCGGAATACACCAAGATGACAGGCTTGGTCTGTAAGTAAGAAACAGTTCCTAACTGTGTACTGTGAGCACCAGAGGTCAGTATAATCGAAGAATAGGCTCAATGACGTAACTGACTGATCTGGGCCACAGTCATCAGTTCGAATTCTGAACAACCCATCCCAAAATAGTAACAAATTTCATGGGACTTCATTAAAAGCTAAATATTATGGAAGCTGTGCATCGTTGTAAGTGGGTGAAGCGACCGCTGCCACTAGGTGAGTGTCAGTGTTGCTGGTGTGGATGGTTGTGGTGGTGATGATGGTGCTTGGCATCCTCATCCTGTTTGGTGGCAGGTGTTGAAGAATGGGGGGGTAAGCCGGGGTCTAGGGGCATGTGAGGAGACGATCGTGGCACCAAGAGCACCGAACCATCCGCGCTCTGCTGCAGGTTGTACTCATGAGGGGAATAAGGCTGACCGTCGCTGTCCCGAAGGTGCTGCAAAGAAAAACAGTCGGTCATGATCAAAATTAGAGGTGCCGCACTCAGCATTGTAGCCTTAACATCGTAAAGAGGTACAGAGCGCCGCACACAGCACTGTGACCTAAGCATCGTATTCGTGCGCTAAACGCTGCACGCCCGACTGATGGAGTAGATTAGATTAGAGTGACGAGGCTTTCTAGCGCGCTGGAGTCATCGTCCTTCTGGCGTCGAATGTCAGTCGAATGTCAAACCAGCTAACAGTGCTGGTTTGAGTCAAGGTTTACTACTGCGCAAAGTCGAAGTCCTCTACGCGGCGAACGTCTACGGTATGTACGGGTGCCAAAGGAGGTACAGGAACTCCTAAGGTGCTGAAGCCATGTGGTCCCAGCACTACCCGGATGGCAGTAAGGAGAAATAACACACTACCTACCCTTCAGAGCCCCAAGGATCCGCATTAGTCCTTAAGGTACGGGCTACGCGCTCCAACACCTGCTGAAGGGGAAGATGAAGAAAAGACAGAAAACGGGGATCCCATGCATGAGATCTACACTAGGTGCATGGAATTCCACGCATGAGAACAGCAAAAATTAAAAGAAGAAGGAGGAATAGTCGTAGAAAAAGGTTGCATGAAAGAAAGAGCGCAACTTGGCTGTTATTTGCCACCCGAAAGGAAAATAGTTAGACCCGGTATGTGGATGTTTGAGTGTGTGTATGTGTGTGTGTTTCTGTACAGCGACTACTAGGAGAGTTGTTAAGAAGAAGTCTGAGACAAGTTTAAGGAAATTTGAACTAAACATAAGATGCAAATGAGGTAAATAAAAAGTCAAGCCAATTAAGATGGAGGAGAAAAGGAGAGATAGTAAAGGGTGAAGAAGAGAGAAGTCTGAAGGGAAATAAGGGTGTTCACCCCCACTTCCCCCGGTTGGGCAGTGACTCCGTGCGGCCCGTGAACCTAACAGATGCCTTGGCGGGGGAACTGATGGAGTATAAGGGGCCGCACACTGCACTATGACCTCAGAACCGGGACAGGGTGCTGCAAACTGCACTGTGACGGGGCACATAGCACCGCACACTGTCATGTGACCTAATTACCGTGACGGGGCACATAGCGCTGCACACTGCACTGAGACGGGTCACAAGGCGCCGCACACACCACTCGGACCTCAGCAACGTGACGGAGCACTGGGCGCCGCACACTGCACTGAAGCCTAAACACCCTGGCAGAGTGCCGGGCGCTTCCCACTGCCCGTGTTTTCAGCACTGTGACGGAGCACAGGGCGCCGCGCACTGCACTGTGCCAGATAACTTCTACCTACGACATGAAATACTTCTACCGGACAATCTTCAAAAGTCAATTTACATCAAAGGTGTGGCTACTGACCCGAAATATGTGTCGGTAGAGCAGCTCAAACTTCTGCTTGACACGGATTCGTTCGTTGCTTAGGAAATCAAACTGTGAGATGAGTTCGTTTTTTCGCGACTGGATCACCTTTACTTCCTCCGCAAGATGCATGATCTGGTCCAGCTTGCGCTTGCGGCAGTTCTGAGCAGCAACCTGAGCAACAGGGAAATATTAGTCTATGCCACTGAAGCAAGCCAAAGGTGAACAAATAGAGCAATTAGATACACCAGCGTGGTATATCGTTACAAAAAAGGTAGCGAATATCAAACACAAATCAAACCATGGCCAGCCTTTACAAAAAAAATGGTGTACAAAATCTCACACATTCTCAAATGACAGTTGACTTTTTTTACTATCTCTGAGCTCGAAACATACACTGCTAGCAGACTAATGGAGCATATCTTGAATAGTTTTACCATTCGTTTGTGAATCTGACCTTATTCTTTCCTCTCCTGCGGATGTCTCTGATGAGCGAGAGCTGAGGCTCCGTGAGATCGTACTTGGAGATGCGCTCATTGAACTCGTCCATGGGCAAGTGGATAATGTCTTCGCATGTGATGGGCAGGTTGAGAGCGCGGGCACGTTTTTCATCTCGGGTCAGGGAGCGCTCGGGTTCGCTCTTTCGGGCTGGGGGAACAGAGCACAAATGAGCACATTTGGGATCAGGATAAGGGCACGGGGAATTCTCGAGTGCAGATGAGGACAGGGGAGGCAGGGCGCAAATGAGTTCGGTTGTGGACAGGATAAGGGCGCTGTGAGGCCTCCAGTGCAGATCAAAACGACAAGGTGGTAGCTACTTGTTTGACAAACTGTGCAAATGAAGATTGAAAACACTCAGTGAAGAAGCAGCGATCGCAACATAACGTGACATGATCAATAACTTCCAAGATTTGACGTATGCATGAAATGGAAGTAGATATAACCTTTTCAACATTAGCAAACCAGAACGAGCAAGCATATGCACTAGTCCTTGGCCAAAAAGTATTTAGCAGTAGCTTGCTAGCTACTTGACCACAGCCTTGACTCAAGGAAGATTACATGGTAGCTAACACAACATCCTCCTTCCATGTGAATTGAAAATAGTAATTTTGAAGGGAGCAAATTTTTGAGCCAAAACTTGATTGAGAAAGCAGACGCAATAAGCAAACATGGTTCGAG
>SDVV010025229.1:0-12457 GCA_016164225.1 Gammarus roeselii | reverse complement strand
ACTTTGCAGTAAAAGCAGTGAGGTTCTTCGGATGGGCACGACAAGGGATCGTCTCACTTATCGTGGTCGTCCTGGGAGCAGTGTGAGCATCTTTTTTTACGTTACAATTTTGGCTCGTGTGTCCGTATATCTGGCATTTATAGCATCGCATCGGACGTCTTTCGAAGGGTGTAACCTTGATTTTGGCGTCAAAGAAAGGTATGTCTATGTAGTTAGGTGGGGTGGGGCAATTGAATTTGAGCAGAAGGGCCGTGGTGGTGTTTCTACTTGGTTTGATTTTTGGTGCGATTTTCGTTTCAACTATACATTCCTTGTATTGGACGAGTCCCGTGATGAATTCGTCGACTTCATCATTCGGGAGATCCTCGATGTAAATCAGGCCTGAACTCATGGAAAAAGTTGGGTGTGGTATGATTTTGCAAGGTTTTTCGCATATTCTGTTTTTGGAGAGTATAGTGTCACTTTGAAGTTTTGTGTCTAGTTTAATGGTAAAGCTATCGTCACCGCTGGCGATGATGTTGAGAATTGGACGGCCAGTCATGGAGCCCAGTTCTTCTCGTAGTTTATATGGGCAAATATCCGGTCTATCATTGACATCAAATGTCATATTCAAGTGTTCGGGGAATTTAGGGCCGTTGTTGAATAGGTTGTGGTCATCAAATCTTGTGTATTGTCTTCTCTTTGTGTTTTTTGGTGTTCGGGTGTTACGAGTTTCGGCTGTGAGGAGAGCGATGTTATCGGAAAGGGCAGAGGCGAAACACACGAACGGGTTACGGGCTCCCTGGCCTCTATCCTCATCAGCTCCTTCAGTCGGGCATTCATAGTTGCACAAAGGTTCTCGAGTTTAGCGAGACGTTCGCCGACTTCACCAGAGGGCGACGGGCAGTCCTCTTCCCCCAGCTCGGGAAGGCCTATCATTTTGAATATCTTGCCCAGGGTATTCTGCATTCCGGTTATATTCGCATCCAGCTTCGAGCCGGGTTCATCTGTGTCGTCGATTACGACCTGAGTCAGGTCTCCTGTCGATGAGAAACTTCTTAGGGGCTCGTCTTTCTTTCTTGAAGACTTGTTTGAGTGCGACGCTCTGGAGGGGCCGTCAGCCCCTCTCCGATAGGGCATGGTCCTGCCCATGGTTTGGTCCCCAGCTTCTACCCAGAGTTCTGGGTAATGAAGGTGGGGTCTCCTTTACTTTTATTTCTGTTGTATATACGAATATATACACTAACTTAATTGCTCTTAAAACTAACCTTAAATCTAGATTTGTTTTGTAACAATGTTCTTTCCTCCTTTTTTTTACCGATTTTTTTGTTGCTTTTTTTAATTTTAATGGGTTTCGATTCTAAATTCACAAACCCCGGTGTCAGTGGGGGGGGGGCTCACCTCTTTGTGCACCAAGGGGGGGGGGATGTAGCTACAAACTGAATGGGGGGACGGTGGAGGGATCTTCTAACTCAAAACGTATTTACACTAAGGGACAAATTAATGTTGGTGGATAACGAGGACACACGGGAAGGCGGGTGAGGCTGGGATACCCTCAGGGGTTATCCCTCTGAGGTGCCTTATTGCTCTTGCTCTAAAGAGATGATAGTCGATCTCTCCAATTTAGTTGAAAACTTTAACCTTTACGAGACGATATTCGGCTTAGAGCGGTGACCGACTCTTATTTTGATACAGCAAAAAAAGTTTCTATATCCTGGAAACTTTGGAGCTTAGACGCGAAGAACAGTATGCGATGTTAATTTCAAACTCAGTTAGTTGTCCGTCATTGGTTACGATACTGCCTCTGAGCAAAGCTTGCTTCCACATAAATAAAAACGTTCATGCCATGACGATGACAAGACTAGTCTATTTAAACTTGTAAAACAACGAAATTAACTAAAACCACCATGAAAGGAAGTGAATGAAAGCAAGACGTCAAATCATTTCATTAAAATAAAATCATAGATGGAGACTATTGCAAGCTAATTGGGGCGTAGTCAAGAATGAAACCACGAACCTGTGTTGAGATAAGCATATTAACTAAAACTCCGCGACATTTCGGTATCTAACAATTCCATCTTCAGTGCATTAAAATTCTGGAACATAGAAATAAGAGATACAGTGATCAACAAAAATCATGAAATTAACTCCAGGCAAACTAATATTTCCAAAAAGTTTAAAACTCAAATTATCTATGCACATTTACTCAACTATATTAATACACTCATGTGGAAGGAGGAGACCGTGGCACGCTAGCGCACTAGCGCGTACAAGAGAGTAAAGAGTTAAGTCGTATATTCGTAAATGTATTGTTATCTTTTTACTGGGCTCTCCCCCATCCCGTTTCTCAACGAGACGCCGAGGACGGGAAGGGCATCAAACCGCGCTAAAACTCATCCGTTCACAACCATTCTCCCCACACGGTAATCCATTGCAGGCATTTCGTTACCTCCGCACTTATGCCTCATCTCCATAAAGCCTGCTTCACGCCAGCCATCCACCCAAACTTAGGTCCTCTTCTCAGCCTACGCACAGTCAACTCCGTTTTCATCACTCTATTCATCATTATCCTATCACCCTTTGTTACACATGTGTCCGAATCCCATCAAAAGACGTGAATGGACTCTTGTTTTCCAACTTCTTCACCATCCTGTTCTAATTCGAACGTCATTTTTGATACTATTCCACAGCGTCTCTCCGGCCACGCTTTTCAAACATTTCATAACGCAAACATTCAGCTTATTTTCTCTCTCTCCCTCCACGTCTCAAATGCGTGGAGCAGTTAGTCATCTACATTCCCCCACCCCATAAAAGCATCACTTAGCTTCCATACAACTACTTTCATCTTACAATTCTCACTTTGCTCCCATACCCAACGACCTAGCTGTTCAACTCTTCAGTGCAGAAATCACTTCACACACTTCCTTCGCTCCCTTGCTAACTCTCTTCCTCCTCCCACTCTTTTGTTCCCTTTCCACCCTGTTCCACTTTCAACCTTACTTCCGCCAGTGGATCCATCCTCCCTCAGCAGCCTTCCACCACTCTCCTCAAAATCATCACTAGATTCATCAGGGCTCAATGCACCACTGCACCACGGGTCATTTTTAACCGTGTGAATAGCTTTCTTCCTAAACAAGCGGTCTCTTACCACCAGCGATAGTACCATGCACAAACTTATCGGGTTTCTTCTCGATTGTCGTTGTTACTTCTTAACAACGTTGCATATATTTGTAGTACTCTACTAGAGTTTTTAAATCATGCGCTGTCTGTCATGAATACTTCTAAACTTGAAAAATCTTCGTGACTTCTGGGATATTGTATTATAGTGCCAAGGCTTTCTAGTGCACTGGAGTCTATGTTGATTTCTGTGAGCTTTGCAACGAACAGACAGACGGACACTGTTATGGACACAGTTGTTTGAAACCCTTCAAATTATATGGCATGCATCCTTGCACTAAAAGAAACAATGGCGCTGTGGAACAATATGCCTCCCCGCCTCGGCTGGGAGACAATTTCTAGTTACAATCAAAGCATTTCGGTTACTGCTGAAGATAAAATCGTTGCGACACTAGCTAGTTACTTTTTTTATAATTTAATTTATATCATAAATAAGTCAACAATTAGTTCAACTATACTAATCTTCAACAAATGACAATATATTTCTTTGTTGCTGGATACTCAACAGTGCCGTTATCATTTTACTCATTGTCAACTGGTCGAGGAAGATAAAGGTAGCAAACTTCATTAGATTATAACGTGACTAGGCTTTCTAGGGCGCTTGATTCAGCGTCTTCTGGGCCGAACGTCTAACCAGCAACCAGTGCTACATCAAGTTACATACCATTTTTATATTAGAGTAGAGTCAGGTTTACTACTTCGTTAAGGCAATGCCCTTCACGCGGCGAATGACAAAGGTATGCACGGGTGCCAAAGGCGGTACAGGAACTCTTATTGCGCTGAGGTCAAATGGCCCCAGCACTCACCGGGTGGCAGCAAAGAAGATTACTACTGAGCCAACCCTGCTCCAGTGACCTAAGAGTCTCGGTCGTATTCAAGGCACCGGGGCCAATGCCATGAAGGAGAGACAGGAGACGAGGATTCCATACATGAGATGTACACTAAGTGTAGGGAATTTCCCACATGATAACAGTAAGAATGGAGATAAGGTAGCTTGAAAGAGCCCAACTCGGCTGTTGTTAGCCATCCGTAAGGAGAAAAGTGAGAATCAGTGTGTGCGTCTGTTTATGCAACGACAATTGGGAGTTGTTAAAAGGAAGTTTGAGATGAGGTAAAGGAGATTTTATCTAAACAGAGAGGTTAATGAGGTAAGTAATTTCAGGTTTGAGAGTCAAAAGAAAATGTAAGATTTCCATCTCCTCGTATGGGGCATGACTCCGTGCCGCCCGCGAACACACAGATGCTTAGAGCAGTGGGGGGAGGCGGGTAAATTCAAGGGTTGGTTATAACTTGTCAGATTCCGTAACCCTCCCCCCCTCCAGTTAAGGAATCCGACAGGTTATAACCAACCCATTAAATTAAGTAATAATTAGTTCAACACACAAAATCTTAACAAATAGCAGCATATGACAAAAAACAATTCAAGGTTTTTGTTGCTGGATACCCAACAGCGCTGTTATCATTTTAGTAATAGCCAACTCCACGAGGAACAAATGTTACCCAAGTAGCTACACATAATCCTTCGTAACACCTTAGCATTCCAGAATGCAAGACAACAAGAAACTATCGTCGTTCCGTGTAAACAAAACAACTAACCAGACACCGAAGAATATTACCACAATGCTAACAAACTAGGTAGAATAGATTTCACGACTATCATTACAACTAACGTTTTGGACAAAAGCTATTACAATTTTTTTTTTTACTCGTTAGAAGAGACGAATTGAGGTACCATTGCCCAATAGACTGCTGGCCAAAAGCTGTAACGTCCAGTAAGGTACCTTTCTTATTATTTTTTCATGATAATGAGCCATGTACTGGGCTTTCATAAATATGCTGAAAGTGGCGTTGATGAACAAACAGCTTCGGTGCAGTACAGGCAGGCCATGAATTTTTCCTGAAAACAACAAATAGCTACCTCATGACGTACTCGGGTAGAGCTACCTTTACGAATATGAGTCACAAGATGGCAATAGGGATGATTAATGGACGATGAAGTACTGATGGAGGGAATGTTTACAACTAAGATATATTAATTGGTATCATATGTCAATAATTACAAACACTTCGTGTTGACCTTCCTTGTCATAGATCTCCATGCTAGCATATGTGATGGCCTTCACTTCGGTCCCCTGGGGGTGCTTTGCTAAATCGAACGTCTCGCCATGCAGTGTCGCTCGAATCTTGAAGTTTTCTTTATCAAAGTGTGTGATGCAAACTCTCTTTGCCACGATGAAAGAGTCTGTGCTGAATAGGAAGAGACACTCATCCAGGAACTGATAGAGAAGAGATTCCATGTCGTGGCCCTCAACTTCCAGGTCTTCGGTCTGAAGCTCTTCCACTTTGGTGAGCTCTGTCATGTAACCGAACATTGCCACCGCCACCTGGTGGTGATAAAAGTGTTATCAGATGTAATCTCACAGCAATAAAAAGAATGGAGTTTTACAGTGATGTCAGAGTTATTTTTCAGATCGATTGAGAAGAATTGTAGGAAAAGCCTAGTTGCATTACCTCAACAGTTATTTTGAGTCACATCAATATTGACTACACAGAAATTTGGTACAGTAGTTAGTTATCCTATATTTTTCCTGAAACCGAATGATTTTTACAAAGATAATTGAAGAAATGATCAAGGCGAATTGGATAAATATTTAATACAGATGCAGACACTACGCTGCATCTCCCAGAAAGGGGGGTGGCCGACGGCAAGGCGCACCTCACACCCTCATACGCTCACTCTCACACAACTTTGCCTTTTTGTGCTGAAGGGTCCGGCCGGTGGCCCCGCAACATACACTCTGGGTCACGAGTGCAGTCCGAGGATCCGTTGTCGGTAGCAGGGCCTGACAGTTTTCACTGGTTTAACCCCGCCGCGTCCTAATGGCCGGACCCCCTCCCGCTCACGACCATTCTGACAACGGGTTGTCAAGGGCGGGAAAGCACCATCAGAGCAGCGTCAAAATCAACCATTCACAACTATTCTCCACTCACGTCTGTTCATTGCACGCTCTCTTGCTACTTCCACATTCATGTCTCTTCTTCCTAACGCCTGCTTCACACCATCCATCCACCCAAACTTCGGTCCACCTCTAGGCCTGCGACCACTCGCCTCCGCATTCATCACCCTTTTCACCAGTCTCCCTTCATCCATCCTCTCCATGTGCCCGAACCATCTCAGAACACGTGAATCCACTCTGTCCTCCAACTTCTTCACGATCCCTGTTCTGATTCGAACCATGTTGTTGGCAATATTTAATGCAACGTGTGTTAGTAAATAGTGCTACTGAGGACCAAGGGGGGGAGGCACAATGCGTTGCACAAGTTGCGCAACGCATTACCTATAAATTGAACTAGAATAACCGGCCAAACATGAGTAGCTAAAACTATTGATTGAAGATAAATAAGGAAAGAAAATATGAACAAGTGTTAGAATCATGCCAGGGGTAGCTACCTATAACGTTCACGTTGGTGAAAAAATCTAAATCTACCGCAGTAGAAGATCCGGACCCATTGCCTCTATTACCTCAACTGCAGGCTCAATCAATCATTGGAACACAGATTCATCAAGGAAGATAGAAAATACTGTTAATCTTACCATCAAGCTGTGGACCATTGTGAGAAAATTTCAGTGAACATATTTTGCGTTGACTTAATGGAACACTTACTCATAGATTCGCGAAGATAATCATTCACCAACATAATGTAAAAATCTCATAGCTACATCCTTTTGTCCTGTCTTTGAGCATATGAGGAGAATTTTCGAATCCGCGACAGACCAATATCGCCGAGAACACTTAAATAATGAGATTAATCAACCAAATAACAGACCATGAAACCAAGTAGGAATCAGGAGGGCATGGAACTTATGATATGAACAATAGGGCGCTCCATTCAAACAAACTATTGATTTATTTTCTTCCCTGGACGTTTTCCAGCATCGGAAAACGCGGCAACCCGCTATTTAAGCAAAAATATCCAAATTACTATTTTCATGTATCACAGGGTTGAGCCCGTCAACCAATCACTATAACAATTATTATAATACGGTTCTAGCCAATCGGCGAGCTCATCAGCCAATCACAGGCACATGCCGGCCACGTCGCTAAGTAGCCAATGAGGAGTGCTAAATTCGGGGAGAAAACCTGGGTTTTATTGAAAAAGCCCAACCCACCCAATTTTTTTGGGCAAATTGGGTTTTATTGGGGAAATTGAATTGTGACAGACTTTTCCATCCAAATAGTAATAGGGACCAGGCCTGTCAGCCATTGAGACTGGCTTTAACAAAGTTGCAATTAAGATCTATTCATTAACTAACTCAAGTGATGAATGATGAGTGACAATGTGTCTCGGCTATGAGTCATGATTCAACAATGGGTCTTCCATTTCTTGATTATTCAATATCAAATAAAAATAATAATTACAGATTCCTTATTCCCTATGCTATCCTACTAGGTGTAGCGTACTAGGTATAAACCGTAAAATGCAAAATAATTAATAATACTAAAATAATGTACAAACTCAATATGTTTATTTCTCCTCCTTGTTTCACATACTTTCCCATTTCTTTGTAAATTGTATACAAATTTATATAATACTTTCGCAGTTTCACTTGATTTTGGATCTTTAGGTGTTTTTTTTTGTAATTTCTTAGGTGCTTTCTTTTAGGTGGGTTTTACTAGGCATTTATTTGTGTGTTTTTTTGGGTGGGGGTAGTCGGCAGTGCCCACCCTGAGCAGCGTGGATACCTAATGCTGACTGGTTATATTAGGCTGCAATACTAACATATTACTTATACTGAGGCCAAGTGAGGCGGCTGTGGTCGGTAGTCACCGAGCTTTCAGACTGACTGCAAGCTTCTATTTTGTGCCTTTTTATACAGCTTCTTTTGATGACTTTGAAGCGTGGTTTTCATCAGTTGAACCGTGAGAAACGCCTCCTTGGCTCCAAGTTACCGTCCTCTTGGCAAGTGTTGTTGGTTTGCTTCACCACCACTTCAAATGCACCTGGCCTCTGAAGTGACCAAGATGCTTAAAGGTCTTGACACATTGACAAACGACCGCATCGCATTGATGGAAAACTCAGAAAAAAATAGCAAGGCATTGTACTAAACTGTAGTAAGCAGGAGGCAGCCACGCTGTGACGAAGCTTCACACGTTGAGACTGTGGTGGTGGTAAGCGTAACACGGGGGTGAACACAGCGTTCACTGTTGTCTGGTGTTAATAATGCTAGGGAAGACTTGCTAGCAGACACCCTCATTCTGTTATCCAGCAGCCAGACTTCAAGAGAGTTCAGGTACTGCACAGGCCTTGGAGAAATTTATGACACGGGGTTGACATTCAAACCTCACAAAAACAGCATTGGCACTAAAGCCATACCAAGGCTAAATGTGTCCTGGGTACTTACCACAACCACCTACGGTCACTCCAAGGAAGCTATTACAACACTATTCAAACAATTCATTAGGCCCATCATCTCCCACGTAAACACTGCTTGGTCCTCTGACCTTGCACCCACCTTGCGCATCGCAACGGGCTGTACACAGTCCACACGAATTTCTCACCTGCATGAGAAAACCAAGTTCCTCCCTCTCAAACATCATCTTGATATGAGAGGGACTAAATTTTTCAACAAGATTGTCGCCCAGACCTATCCCTGCCACCACCTACTGAACCCCTGTCAAACCAACAGACGCCTACCCAACACACTTCGGCCATCACCACACGACCATTCCTCGTCCTACAGACAACACATCTATGCACAAGCAGATACACATACACTTTACAGCCCTTGCATTGGACGAACACAGAGTTAACACAGTCCTGGGGGGTCACCCGCCTGAGGTGGACGTGGAGGAGTTGGAGTTGCCCAGAGGTGACCCGGTCCAGCCTGTCGCGGCTGAGGCGCAAGCATCATACGGCCCTCCAGACATACCAGCATAGAATGGGGAATGTCTCTTCCGACCTTTGTCTGCGATGTTGAGGTTCGCCCAATACGGTCGAGCACGTCATGACGTCGTACCCAGCCGAACCACCCGGTCGACTCGACCACATTATCACGTCGGTGCGTGATCTGTTTGAACGCCCGAGAGACAGCATCAACTTCCTCAGGGATGTAGGCATAATATTAATGCCTGCATCTGCTAAAACATTCATGACATGCACATGTTGGTGGGTTCCCAGGCTTCTGGTTGTGCGCTGACTGTGGCTCCTCCATCGCAGGGGGAGTTGGGGTTGAGCAACAACAGCAACCACCACACGTTGTGCTACTATCTCACGATATCCGACCCAACACGTATAACCGACTTGATGTATTGCCGGATGAAATGGATTCTCAAAATACAGAGGAAGTTATTGTGAGGGGATTACTATGTCAGCTCGCCCAAATCAAATCAGCTAAAAGGGAGAGTTTAACTGAACATACTCGGTAAAACGGACTTGAAAATTTACGCGATTGAAGGCGTAATCAATAAGGAAGAGATACCTTCTTCTAAACAAGGTATACTTCAAGTCGGAGCCAAAGACGTGTCAGATGGAAATGAGATGGGCCAGGTATAAAATCATGATAAAAAAAAAACTATCACGCACAAATATCCATGTCATCATCCTGCCCCATCCAAACCAAATTAAATCCAAGTTGAGCAAGATGATATGTCTTAACAATCCTAGCAACTTTCTGTTCAGCTCAGAAAATCTCATTCTCTGATCATTTTGAAACGATGATCAACTAGAAGTACTATGACCAACAGAATCACCAACAAGGTATATACTTGATACCCTCGAAAACTTCCGTAAACACATTGGCGCAGGTCTCGTCACTGAAAATAAGACAAAGAAACATACTCAATATCCAACCCACAACTCTGTCAGCAGTACCCAACGGAATGACTTGAACAGCCTTGACCCATGCCAATACTAGGTACACAACCAATACAAAAGCCCACCAAAATATCACCGCAGGTCTTAGTCAGAGTTCCTGACATCAATCCAATCCGAGTTTGAGGCAGTAGTTGCTGCCCAGCTAGTACAATCCGTGTATACAAAATAAAAGTGTTGGCTTCGACAAACGTCACAAACTAGATGCAGTACAAGTCAAGAAAATAAAGTGTTATCTATATGAACACCTCGTGGGGCTAGCCCTGTTTGATCACAAGGTTCTTGCAGAGACAATAATGACCATGACTGTCGCGATAGAGGAAGATGGTGACGTCCTAAAGAATATTCATGATCAGAAAGAACTACTTCCTCCAAAGCTTGGAAATGATTGTGACGTCGGGGCAAAAGGGAGTTCCGGCATATTGACATCTAACTATCCTTCCTCGTTCTCTCTTCTGAGGAATAGGAACATGACCCAGGGTACAAAAAGGCAAAGGAGATAGTTAACAACTAACGACCACGCTCAGCGCGGTATCACCCTCAGTCAGGAGTTCAACGGAAGACCCACGAAGAAGGATGAGCAGCTCCACTTCTTGCACGGAGTTGTGGCGGACCACCGCATACGTTTTATTGTGGCTTCTAAGGCATCTTTGATAACTGGCCTACAGTGAGTGTCTTGCAAGCATGCCTCCCGTCTTCGTGCGGCTAAAACCCATGCACAGTCAGCGTATAAGCTTCACGTCTTGCGCCGCCTCTAAATATTATTAAATCGAGCCCAAACTTGACCCTCGAAAGTTTATCACCAACTAGCACCTAAAACAGCCCGTGGGGAACAAAAAATGAAAAAAATACTCCCAGCTCGTGGATCACTCTAAATTGAACAACAACTCAACATAACTTGCACAAATTCAAGTGTAACCAACAGCTCGACACCAAGATTGTTGTAAATGGAGGCAGCAACTGCTTGCCCAGCAAACCAGGTCATGTGAAGACCTTCAAGACCAACTTGGAAAGGTTAAGATATTTTTTTGTTTTGGTAAGCAGTGTATGGTTCAGCCTAAACAAAAACAGAATGATCAAAAATACTTTCAGCACCAGGCAATGCAATAATTAACATAGCTACTAGATCTTGTATCATCGACAGGAGATAAATTAATAGATCAGGTAACAAAACAAGAAAAATACATGTGATCACTGAACAGAGGTAAAAATCACTACACACCAGACAGTATAGCTACTTCATCTGCAACAGGCCAATTTCGAAGGACTTTGAAATTAAACCTGAAACTAGACTTAAGGCTCCATTTGAAGGAAGGTGTGCGGAGGATTTCTTTTTTGTGTTCTGCAGAGACTAAGAATAAGCAAGTTAACAACACATTCCAAAGAAAACAATACAAATTAATACCCCTTCATGCCTAAACAATGAAGTTTAAGAAGCCATAGCTCACAGATAGACTATATCAAGTCCAGAACACTGATCCCTTGCAAGAAGCCTAGTAAGAACATCAGCAGGCTGCAAGAGGAGTAAACAAAGTGGTCAGATGTATAATGAGATATAAGATTAACATACCAATAATTGCCAAGTATAATACAAACGTGTACTATGCATATGAGACAGATAGGTTGTATTTGACAGCATGGGCCACCTACAAAACTGTGCAGGTGCTCTAAAATTAAGCAACACCGACATGGCGAATTTACTCAACTACTATTTCAATACCTTTTTCACCATCAAAGATACAAACAATATCCCAGAAGTAGAATTATATGAAGAGTTGCAACCATTGGAAAATATTAATTTCAGTGGAGTATGGGAGCAACTCGACAACCTAAACATCAACGAATCTACAGGACCAGATATTCTGCAGCCAAGAGCACTGAAGAATCTCTCTGAAATCATTAGTTGTCCACTGACACGAGATATTCAACAGATCAATGAGCACTGGATGCCTTTTAGTTGATTGGAAGAGGGCAAACATCACTGTTATTATCAAGTAGGTATCATGAAGAAAAGCAAGCAGGAGCCAAACTGTAATTAGCATACAATCAGTCCAACTTATATGGTTGGCTAGGCCTTGGAAAGATTGATTAAAACAAGAACAACAGGCCTCCTAGATGGATTCAGAAGTAAATTAAGCTGTCTCACCATCTCCGAGTTTTCCGATTGGGTCACCAAAATTACAATGAAAACAAAGCTGTTGACCTCATCCATCTTGCTTTTCAAAAATTGTTGATAAGGTCTCTTACCTTTGCAGCCCCCTCCAGCAGGACCACATCAAGTGGGGAGCAGCAGAGCCAGGGGAGGCCAGCACAGCCATGCGCGCCAGTATGCTGTTGAGAACAGCAATGTTAACACAGGTATAGGAACTGGAATTAGTGCGCACTATTGGCTATCACATGAACCATCCGCATGCATGACAAAAACAAA